>JAUBNZ010000409.1:0-17556 GCA_032355485.1 Bonnemaisonia californica
GGCGTGCTGGGGCTTGGTGGACCTTGGTTCGTACCAGGTCCATCCTCCATGAAGAGGATCCTACTCGTCGGCTCGTATTGGAGATCTCCCATCAATACCTCCGACGACGTATCCGACCCACGTCCCGGCTCTCCCATTTCCTGGGAGAGTATCAACCCATTCTTTTTCCTCGACCCCTCCCGGGGCGAGGAGAGAGGCTGCTCCTTTCCTGCCTCGTTGCACGGAATGTTTCTCCGTGTGCTTGAGCTATACGACGAACAGCCAAAAGGTCTTGGTCGCCGGGCCTGGACAGGTTAACTCCAACTATGGGGGTAATTCCCGGTTGAAGAACATTCAGGTAATAATTCACGAAGTACCTCCCAGTAAAGACGTTGGCACAACGGAGACCGGCGTTCCGAAGACGGTCAGCAAATTCTGAGTCTTCTTAGCCTTGGTGTTGGGCTACCCTTCTCACGTCGTCGTATGCCTTTGAAAATACCTCATCCGTTGCATAAGGGATGAATAGGGCATGCAAAGCATGGGACCAGTCAAACTTTCGGCTTTGAACGCAGTGGAGCTTGCCCTTCTTTTGCGTTGCTTCTATGTAGGCCTTTTGATTCTCCCTTCAGGAACCACGAGAGAAGCTTGACTGAAACGGCTTCGCTCACACCTATTGCATCCGTCGCATCCTTGAACTCGAAGACGAAGCGAATGATTTCAATGGGATCCCTTCCATAGAGTTCTTCGAAGGAAAGTTTGTTAGACCTGATCTTTCCAGAAATTTACCCACTCCCCTCAGTTCCCGCTGCTCCAGGACAGAACTTTCATCCTGGAGTCGGAAGGAATGATAGGAGAGCACTTTTTCAAAGGCTGGTTCCCTTGTTGTGAGGGAACCAAGCATGGAACTTCGGAACCCATATCCTCTCCCTTCGTAGGGAAAGGATCCAGTCCGAGTTTCAGCGCACTGGCGGTATTCCTCTGAAGGGAAGGGCCGCCACCCATCTGTGGGACTTGTTGCGTCCCAGAAATTTTCCCAGATAAGGCACTCAATTTCTGGGAGAGTTGCCGCACGGAGATTTCCACTTGGGCCACTTGTGGATCACAAGGTGGAGATTGACTTGTCTCCACATCTGAGCTGTCAAATAGGGTGCCGACACGCTCGTTGAGGTCGGAAACCTGGAGGCGGAGGAAATATATAGGCTTGCTCATTTCAACGAATCTAATCCTAATCCCTTCGCTAAGTTCATCCCAGGCTTCCTGGTGGAACGCGTCCTGAGCCTCATTCACCACCTCCTCACGGATGGTGGTGTATTTAGCTTCCAACGTATCCTCCATCTCCTTACAGAGTTCTAGGATACATTATTTTACCTCTACCATAGATGCAAGTCCTTGATCCGTGGTAAAGGTCTTCATGCTTTTGTAAACCTCCAGAGAGAGTTACATGAGGAGATCGGCACGAATTTTGTCCATACGGACGTCGAGTAGGTCCTCGACGTCTTCTCGTATGGGCAGGTGCGTCCATTCCTCCGTCGAAGCACTTGCAGCCTTTTTCTTAGGCGCCATCTTGGGCTCTGACTTTCTTCCGAAAGAAGAAAGTTCTAGGTCGGGAGACCAATTTAGTTTTATGCAACCTTCAGAGAACCGAGGTTGCGTCGAAAGGTTCCCAGTGGACTCTCGGCAGCTGCCTTCGAGAGGGTGGTAGAGCGACTCCTCCGGGGAGTTGAGGCTCAGAGTCACCTAAGCAGGTTTCGGGAGACCTGAGTATCCTTATCCTATGCTCTAAGGATAATCCTGACTGGGCGGTTTACTGTGTCACGCCAGAGAATTTTATCTCCACCTGGTGGCCGCACAGGTGGAGGGTTGATGGGGAAGAGTTTCCGCACCCTCCAAGAACTGGGGAGGGGGTGACCGAGAAGATGAGGGACCTCCCGCACAGTGGGACATCCAAGGGATGGGTCTGAACGGAAAAAACAGGGTCAACTGCTCCGGGTGTCCTGCTTGTTTTGCTAACCCAGTCTGTTTTTACTCCTTCAGGGTAGAACGCAGGAAGAGGCGAGATCAAAGTGTCTCCACGGTTTGTAGACCGTGGAGAAGCCGAGAAGATGAGGCTTTCTTGGAACAATTTCCCGTCAACGGGATGGATAAGGCCGGGAAGATGGGGAAAGGGCACTCGGGATCTATCTGTGGTTGCTAATTTAACTTGTTCGTCCCCTTAGGGGACGACACAATGCTTGAGCCGCAGACGATATTCCTTCCCGTCCCACAAAACAGGGAACTAGCCGAGGTTTGGTGGCCTTCTGGAGGACAGGCTGTCCTTGGGCAGTGGACGACAGGCTGTCCTTGGGATGCGGCGGCCCTAATTGTTGAATGGTCCCACCGGTGTGGACGACGAAGCGACGGGTCGGAAGGATGGTACGCAAGCCCTGGGGAGCAAACGGGACGAGTTAACATAGTCTGTTGCTCGCGGCGTTGGGGAGAACTCAGAGGAGGGAGCGGTGTTACTCTTGCGTAAGAATCGAGATTCGTAGGGGGCCTTGCCTACCCATTTATGCTTTAGGTCACTCCGCTAAGCGGCGTGATATTTATACGCGGTTTTGGATAATTAACCCCTTAAAATAAATATTACATAATAAAATTACAATATCCTCAGTCAGCCAATCAGAGAGTTATGTGGAAGCCCGCTGAGGGTTATTGGAAGGCCCAAGATTCGTCGGCCACCCATGCGGGGTTGACGGAGCGTTATCTTGTTTGATATAACCAAACTCTAGACCACCCATAGGGGTTGCTGTTCTTGGCCCCTTATCCTAACAATTTGGGGAGTAGGATCATAATAGTTTACCCGGTACTCCCTCATAAGAGACGGTGGTTGGTAGCCCCTTTTCCACAGCCAATGACATCAATCCACCCAGACACACCCGCAGAGGGCAGTTATGATACTGTACGATGTCTACCAACCCGTCTCGAGGGTTGACAGTGCTTACAGTAGAAATGTCAACCAGTACACCTCTTCCATTACACGGAGGGCTGGGCTCTTACAATTATAGTGTCCTTTCGGTTACCAACCAACTCAACCCCTTTTCATACCCATTCCAAAAATTATTGTTTTTAGTCCCACCATCCATCCTATCACCCCCTATCTGGGGGGTGGTTACAGGACCATATGAAAAAGAAAAATCCCGATTACTCTCTCGCCCCCAAGGGCGAGAGATTTAATACCGCCAAGTCACTTTGATCCCGTCCATCTGCCTTAATTCATTCGAAGTAGGCGAGTGGACGGGTTTTCACGACCCTTCCCGGTCAAAAGTCGCCAATATAAACGTAGTACCCCTAGTACCCCCCGTACGGGGTACTACAGCCCCTGCTCAGAGCTTAACTTGCCGATGCAGTCACTCGAATATTCGACCACTGGGTTTGCACCCCCATTTGCGCTTCTATACCCGTCTCCGTGACAACTCAGCTAACCCTGCGCGGCGCAGTTTTCTCACGACACATTCCCCGTAATCGTCACTGATTGTGCCAGTAACACGATTCCTCCGCCTGGATCGGTGGACCCGCGGCTCGTCGATCTCACATCCCACTTCCGCAAGCGTGAGTCACTTCATTGACCCTCCGCAATCACTCCCGTGAACATCCCCCTCTCCTCGTTCCCCTTTTTCCGTCGAAGCTCTACCACGCTACTAGCCCCACCCGAGGACAGTTCCATAAGCGACGCCTCGAAGCGTTTCTTGCTTGGACTAGGACAGGACCCGTGGTCCTACACACTGTACCGATGTAAACCGCACGGACACGTTGCGAGTGCCAAGAGGGGGACTTCCTCACAGATATAGGGAGTGCATTGAGATCTGACCTCAGGTCTAGGAGCCCCCAGAAATCAGACCCTCAATAGGTGAAGAGCTCCAACGTCCACCAACACGCTCAGGTGGATACCCCCACCATCCATCCCACGAGGATCAGGTGAAGCCAATTTTTGGCCCGAGCCGCTGTCAGGCGAGGGCCCAAGCAAATATTCCACCTACGGGTGAAGATTTGAAGCGGCAGGACGCAACCAAGTTCCCATCACATTAGGTGTCGATGAGACGCCATGCCATCCATCACCCGCACGTGAACACTCTATAATTCTTCCTCCGTAAGATGTTGACGGGAAGCGAACGATCAAGGTCCACCATAAAGTGAAGCTGCGCGATGCTGGCTGCCCTTTCCACCTGAAGGTGATTACGCGACGCGACGCGAGGATGCTAAAACCACCGACAGGTGAAGATGCGCACCAACCGTATCACTTCCAAGTGAGAAGGATCCAACCCCCCCCCGCAGGTGATGACGGGATACGACGCGTCGAGAACTAGGCCTCGGTACCACCATAAGGTGATAAGTCGTGATGCCTGGCTACACATACCCCCCTCGGGTGAGGAAAATGCATCACAGGAGGTTTTGCTGCAACGTTGCCATGCAATCAACCATACCACCCGCTGGTGAAAAAGGCACCAACATCATTAGGGAGACAGCGCTACGCGACGATGCTATCCACCAAACAGGTTTACAACGTGCCGCGCTGCCATAGACACCAATAGATGACGCGCCACAACGTCGAAGTATGTACACCACCAAATGTGAAGTGGAACCTCCACCAATTAGGTGTGCCCACTACCGACCCGTGCCGCCGCAGGGCGAGGACGGTTAACCGTCCAGACCACCCACAGGTAAGTATCTCAACCAACTATACCGACTCCAGGCGAAGACGCCCACCTGCAGCACCACTGTAAGTTGATGACACTCGAACCTCCGTCACTTAGGTGTACGCATTACCCCCCTGTGCCGCCGTAAGGCCAGGACCGCTGACCATCCATACCATCCACAGGTGAGTAACTCAAGCATCTTTACCACCGACATTTGAGGACGTGCCACTAACATACCACCTCAAGGTGAAGACCCCTACTAGCCCGCCATAAGGCGAAGACACATACCTGTGATACCACTGCAAGCTTAGGACACCTATCTAACTACATCCTAATTAGATAAGCGACGAGAGCGATCAAGGCGATGATTTTTACGCGAAACACTCTATACTGAGGTCAACTATGGGTACCGGACTCTACCAGCCCTACCCCATCTAGCGGCGCAATGTGCCATCCTCATTGTACAAATGCGCGTATGGATGGTGGTACCGGGCCTGGCGCGTGGCCTCGTCGCCATATCGGCGCGAGAAGGGATCGGTGCTCTGCGCACCAGGGCGCACCGTAGCTCCACCTAGAGGATGCTTGTTGCTGAGAGGGCCGGTCTTTCTGTGATTTCCTGCCTCGATTGGCACGAGTGTGGCGATGGAATAACAGCCTGGGCTGATCAGCGTAGGATTCAGTACCAGTTATGCTGGGTCCGGAGTGTAACGACGTTCAGTTTTGTCACGCGCCGGGAGTCTCGGTCCGGATCGTACGCCTCCTCATGTAGAGTATAGACCTGAGGGTCGGTTCCTGGACCGGGTAGCGCTGTCCAGGCGTCCCCCAGGGACGCCAGAGTAACCGTGCACGCCACAGGAGGTTTCTATCCCACAGAGGGAGTGCCACGGCGCGAATAAGGGTCGCCTACCATGGAGCACCGGTACTCCATATTTTCGCGCCTGCACGCAGCGAGATCACGCTTGGCGCGGCGCCTCCGCGTTGCTCCGTTGTTTTCCTCATCACTGGAACAACGAATCTGGACATCCTCTTTGTCAGCCCAGGCACGGGCGTCCTCCTCAGAGGCATGGAGACGGGGAGCCAAGATGGCCATTACTCCCTCTAGAGTGAGGGCGATGCTGCAATTAGGTATGAATGCGTCGGGATCTTGCGGACTGACGTAGGTCTCCAATGACCGATAGGCCGGAATCCAATGAAGCCTCCTCAAGGTTGAGGGCTTGTTCCAGAACGTCGTGACCACCAAGGCGAGGTACGGATCGGGGGACGACAACGGAAGGCGTACGACCTGAGCGATCGCTGGCGGCATTGGAGTTGGAACCTTCCCCACGATTATCGGGAAGTGGAGCAGGCACACGACTAGCCCCCGTCCCCGTGCAGGAATAAACCCCTCTCCCTGAGGAAGAACCAGTGTTCTGTTTCGAAGACACATAGGAACCTCCCCTGCTGTGGGGAACGATGTTAGGAGGACGCCACCTCAGGGCTCGGTCGCGCGAAGTGGCCCCAGGAAGGGACTCCACCCCTAACTTGGCGCCATCCTGGATACTCCTGTTGGCGCCGGGTTTAGGGATGCCATTCCCACATTCGCTCATGGAGAGCGGGATAGTTGCCATGACCTCCGCCCAAGAGATAGATCTCGAACGTCCAACTCTGAGGTTAGGCGGGACGACCGGTAGGTCTTCAAAGAGATCGACCATCGTTCGCCCCCAGGTCGTTGATACGACAACTACCTCGTTGGTAGAAGCAGCCTGATAATAAAGGGCAAGAGCAGCTCATAACAAGCGCTCAGAGCGTACAAGAGACGAGAAGCGAGACCACACCGCGAGAAACACTCCTCAACTGGAGCAAATCATACCGAAGTACTGCAGGGCCAGTGAGTAGGGATCCACTAAGGTATTCAGCAGAGACTCCGCACCATCCCGATATTCAGGTTTCAGGGGTAAAGAAGTTAAATCTCTCAAGAATAGAGGTACGTAGGTGTGGAAGTTGGTACTTCCAGGGCGACGGGCAAGCCCCTGATAACCCTCTGCAGTGAGGAGGTTTCCATTCAACCTGGACCAGCGAATGCAGTGGTAGCGATCCATCACGTTAGCGCGAAACCCCCAGTCGGAGGGGGTAGCATAAGGAACTACTGCTCACTAAAGCAATGGAATCGAAGTCCTCAGGATGGGCGTCGAACAGCTGGTTGCTGGCCTTCTCCAAATAGTCCGCTTCCCTCTCACCCCTGAGGAAGATTTGGTCCATCTGGACGTCGGTGGCGATGATGAACTTCCTTCGTGGAGTAGGGCCTTGGATCATTCTAGACCAACATCACTTCCCATCGGTGAACGCATCTCTGTACAATGAGAGCAGATTCTTAATGACAATGCGGTGGATGGAAGATTCCTCATCCTCAAAGCCAAAGAGGAACGACTGAGTATAAGGTTGGATGTGCCAATTTTGCAATAGTGTCTCGTACTCAAGAAAGGGCACCGCCTCTGCATTAAGGAAACCGAAGGCCTGTTCCTAAAGCCCCGCTGGGAGATCGAGTCCCCCATAGTGCGGCTCAAGAATGGTGGCAGAGTACTGGACGGACTCCGGGGAGCATCAACCGTCCCAGGAGATGGCGGGCTCCAAAGAGCATCAGCGAGCCCATCCGAAGGACTCAGAGGAGCATTCGCACTCCCAGCAGAGGGCGGGGAAATCGTCTCCTCCCGACTTGTACTTTCGCTCGGACTTCTCAACGTTCGAAACCTTCCTGGCGTCGGATGAGTACGGGGCGTATCAAGCTGGCTCTTGATTCTCACGAGTCACCTCCAAATCAGGAGAAGGGTTCAGCCCAGCCAAGGGCGTGATATCCGCCTTGAGCTTCTCTTCTCTCGCAAGCCGACGGCCGCCGACAGGACCTGAGCTAACAGAGGCTGGCTTTGCCCCATGAACCGAGAAGAGCCGCGAGGGAGTTGCAGGTAGGTCCACTCCACCAGAGGAGTAAGGAAGGGAACTTTTCAGTAGCCCCAGAGGCCTGTTCGGGGTGCGACACCCTCACGTCCCGAAGGAAGGTCAGCAGACGGAATATTTGCTCATTCAGGAGTGATCGTAGGGACGGCGTGGACTCGACTGCGCGTCCGCGGCGACAGATTTTCGGGCGGGTTACCCATGCCAACAGCTAGGTTGGAGGAGTAGGAAAGCCCAAGAGGAGGGTAAAGGAAAGTCTCAGGAGAGAGAAAGCGAAAATTAAGCACGATCTCAAGATTGAGATGGAGCAGTTGGAGCAGGGCGATGAAAATTCTCAAGACTGAGATGTAAGGTACGAACAAGAGGAAAAGGCTCAAGAAAGAGATAAAAAACCGATGTGGAGGTAAGGAACGTCTCACAGGAGAGATAAGGAGGGACGATGGAGCTCAAGAGATACAAGACACCACAGGATGAGATTTGGCACTCGAGCTATAAGTGCATTGGCAGGCCTCGCTACTTATACAGCCTCAACCTCAGTTGCTTACAGGTGCACAGGACGCTGCATCCTGGGAAGGTGGGCTGTAGTTCGAATGCAAAATGGAAACTTCGTGTATAAGCCTCATTTGCTGAAAATTTACAATTACCTTCGTGGTACTGCAACCTCAGGATTTCTGAGTGCAGCTCGGGAGACCATCCTAACGCCGATAGGACTCGTTGCCCAGTAATTGCCTTCATCGATACGGGAGCCCTCACGAGGGTGTAAGGCCCGTGGAGGGGTTTATCACACGTCTGGGTCGCGGTAGCGGTGACGTAGAGTTCTTACGTCCCTCTCGACTAGCGAGGAAAGGCAACGCATAGCGTAGGGAGTATACTCGCCCTAGCGTGGCGACAGGTGTAGATCCAAAGGTAAAAGGGCCGAACAAAGAAGAACAGGACAATGCACGTAGAGTTGTTAGTACGCATGTGAATTTGGCAGACTTTGCTTAGCAACCTCAGACTCGTAGCGATGGAACGAGATCTCAAGACAGGCGGCCGGTAAAAAAGGTTCGGACGGGGGACAGGAATAGTGGATAGGACAAGTAGAGGTCGTCAGGAGGGCGAAGGAAAGGGGATAGAGAGGAGGAGCACCAAACCCAACAAGAGGGGCCGCCACAGACAGAAGAATCTGAGTCGTGACTGTGCGAACGGGCTGAGAAAGGGGGTGAACAGGCGGTGAGTTGTAAGGTCAAGGAAAGCTATCTTTTAGTTGTAGTTGCCATTGCGATCTCCGCTAACCTCTATATAGGGTAAGCGGAGTCGACTCTACAGGCTAATCAACTAGAGCTTAGGCTAACTCCCCATGGCATGAGCCAAAGGGATAGATTAGATCACGTATGCGGACGGGGGTCACTTAGGGTTGAGCCTACGCCCTTCACTTAATATACTGTGACTATCTAGCTAGCGACCCAGGCTTGTCTAAACCGTAAGCGGGCTGGGGCCTGGGTCCGGACCTAGGTCCTCAAACGTCTGGAGCCACGTGTCCTACTGTGCATGACCTATGGAAATTGCCAAGGTCCTATAGGCCCCTAGGGGCCGATCACGTGTACCTACAGTGCAGGTGCCACGTGGGCGCGGGCTTAGCCCTACGCAACGTGATGCACTCGGGTCGGAGTATACTGTGGACAGTTCTCTGGTACACTGTCCCAGCAGAGTGCTGTAGAACGGGTCACGGGTTAGTCCGCGTGGTCCATCACCTACCCTGTCTCCCACCCGGGATTCGGGTGTCGTAGTATGGGATCTGATAACGGATCCTCGGTCGACTGAACACAGCCGGGTCCAGGGGTTGGCATGGCCTAACCCCAAATATCCCGTGTGGGTTGTAGCCGTTTAGAGCGATTTAGAAACTCAAACGGGCGGGAACGGGCGGAGCGGTACGCGAAGTACTACACGTCCCCCTGTAAGACACTAGCGGGATGCGCTGGTTCAAGGGTATAAGATACTCACTATAGGTTTACAGTAGTATTTGTTAGGGGAAGTCCTGGAATCCATTCTTCCGAACTTTCTGGGCTCTTCCACCTGCTCCTTTCGGAAGTGTTTCCACGTTTCCCCCCTTTTTCTAGTATGGCCAATCAATCCAGCGCTCCCAACTATCCCGCTATTCGGCGCGCCCTTTCAGCGCACGCCAGGCGTCTTACTGTCCTCATCTTGGAGTCCTGGGATTGGCGGGTTCGTATTAGTGCCGATCCGGGCTCCGTGAGAAACTCCAACTTCGCTGAGTGGGTCCGGAAGCGGATGGAGTATACCACTCTCCGTATTCCCATCCCACTGAGTTGGGAGATGGATGTGGGCTGTTCCCCGCTTCCCTGTTGAGAAGTGTTACTCGGAGACTCCTGCGACATTTCCGGGAGAGCTTCTAGAGTCGTAGGCCAGGTTTGACGGCCAAATTCTCTGTGCAGTGTCCCCTCGGGTCCTTGCGGATTCAATGGAATTGCCGCAGGACGTCCCGCCTTCCGTTCTGTGGCCTAAAACCTATATGCCTCTCAGCTGGTGAAACAATGATCGGCAATGCCGTCAAAGATATGGTTTTTCTGTCCCACTGCAGTATCGCGAGGTTGTCTCTGTCCGAGTCGATCTGCTCTGTACACGCTACCAGAGTTGCCCTAGAGACTGGGCTGAGTACGAAGTTCCGTATGGCTTTATGCCTGCAACTCCAGAGGTGTTAACCTACTAGTGTTGTCAGCTACTTCTCAGTTATGGCAGTGGTAAATGGCATATTCTCTATACAAAGTGAGTCGCCTCGGTGGCCGTTGAGCTTCTGCATGAGGCTCGACGCGGGAAGCACTGGTCGATTCCTCGGAAGCCTCTCGCTGGCATTCGGTCCGTTCGACATGGCGTGATCTTGAAAGACTGCCTTTCTGTGGTGACCAAGATCGGCGAGTTTTTAGACCTTTTGATTGCCATCTGCTGGGACCTGCTTCTGTCGACGAATAGGTCTACGTCAGGCCAGGCCCATCAATTCACTCCCTGCTTTGCCGGGGTGACTGGGTCAGTTTTAACGCTGAATTTTGGAGTGCAGTATATCGCACTCCTTTGGCCGAGGGCCTCTTTCACCCCAAGGATGCGGCTGGTCGCCTCGTCAGCTAGGCAGATCGTGGACCGCGGACCCATGGCGAGCTGTCTGCTCAGAGTGCGGCCTCCCGGGTCTTTGCTACCCGTATTTGGGGCCCCGGGAGCCATGGTAACCGCCAACGTTCGGGGCGGGTCCTTTCATGTGCCCTGCTCCTACGGCCTCCCCGTGGCAAAGCCCCCGGCGAAGGAGAAAAAGACAAGAGTGCGGGCCAGTCGGCTTCTTGTCGCTGACCATACCGTCATGGCCGTTCTACGACTTTCCGAGGTTCTGCAGAAGCTAGAATCTCTGCAGGTTACTGGGTCATTGACCTGTGACCATGTTACCATGGCCTTAGGGAAACTCCTTAGTTCCGAAGCCACTGCTACGAATGCTAGCGAAGTGGCCCGCGATTTTAACTCGGTTGAGGAGGTACCCAACGTCGAGATTTCGTCGGTTGCGAATGCGGTCAATGGTACCGGATCGGGTTCAGCCAATCCAATGGAGGAGGGAGACAGAGCGGCTTTGCCGTCCGTACCTACCACTCCTGTGGCCTCTGGCTTTGGGCCAGAGCGGTCCACCGTTACGGAGGCGGCCACTGTCGTGCATAGGGTGATGAAGGCCCCTGGGACATTGGCTGTTGCCGTGGTCCCTTCCGTGTCGGCTGTTGTTACT
Organism: Bonnemaisonia californica; assembly: GCA_032355485.1. NCBI lineage: Eukaryota > Rhodophyta > Florideophyceae > Bonnemaisoniales > Bonnemaisoniaceae > Bonnemaisonia > Bonnemaisonia californica. The sequence goes on from JAUBNZ010000409.1 coordinate 11,341, forward strand.
CCTGTTGAGTCGCCTTTTGGGTCTGTGGTACCCACTTTGCCTGCTACCGACCTTCCAGTCAAGGCGGTGGTTGCCTTGCCGGCGAAGTCCGGGGACTCCAAGTCCGATTCGACGGCGAGGCCGCCTGGGTCAGGGCCCGTTGCTGGTGATGGGGGATCGGGTTCTTCCGTGGTAGGTCCCCTCATCAAAGACGAGTGGAACGCCAGTGCTCTCTCCGGAGAGTTTGATACCATCGCCTACGAGGAGGAGGAGTAGCTAATGGTCTCTTTCGAGGAGCGGCTTGTCCATTTGATCCTTAGATGTTTAGACCGCAGTTAGTAACTAAAATGTTTTGCGTTTTTTCACGCATGTTTCTTTACTCTACTCGTGCGGCGACATCATCGGATCTCCCGATGTGTCGTTGCTTTTAGTTATATATGTATACCATAGGTGAAATAGAAGAGGTCCCCTGTTAGATTCCCGGGGCTTCTATTATCATCCCTCCATAGATTTGTAGAGTTTGTTTTACCGGGGAATGGCCTCCGGCAGGACATGGAACAAGTGATCAACATCTTGGTGAGGCGTTGTGACTTTGCTTTGGTTTCGTGGCGGTGTCAATGGTCCTGCTTTTTACCATATAGTTTGTCCTATAGGTATCATAAAATAGAAAGACTCTGGGCGAATGCCCGGGGTTCCAGTTAGCTTTTGTATAGCTTTTTTATGTCAACTATCGGGGAATTGCCTCCTTTAGGCCCATATAGTTTTATAATATAGAGATTATAGACGAAGGAACACCCCTAGCAGATGCGGGGGTTTCTGTTAGCTTTTTTAGAGCTTTTAGTAATTTCTCTGCCGGGGCATAGCTTCTGGCAGACTCATATATGTTTATGATATCGCTATCATAGAAGAGAAGGACCCTTAGCAGATGCCTGGGGTATCGGTTAGCTTTTTATAGCTTTTCATATGGTATCTGCGGGTGCATAGCTTCCGGCAGACCCTCGCAGGATTTTTTAACATTCTTCGACGCGCTGCTTTGTAGTAGAAGCCGCGTAGGTTGGAATATTAGTATTCACACGCTGGTTTGCCGCGATATCACCGGAAGTTCCGGTGGTATCGTCGCTTACCATCTCGTTATTTGCCGTAGTAGTGTTCTGGAAGATCCCTGGCATTTGCTAGGGTCTTCTTTTAGCTGTTTTAGGGCTTTGTGTTCCTTTGCTTGTGCATGGCCTCAAGCCGATCCCCTTTTTATATTTGGTAGGATGAAAATTCAAGCGGCGTTGCTGCAACACTTGACGGCAATCTTTACCCAGGAGTCTGTGCCCCGCCCACTGCGAGGCGCTGGGAGCGCCCATTAAAAGGGGTCGCCCCAAGGCTTACATCTGACAACCTACAATTAACATTAAAACTGCGAGGGGTGCGCCTGGCCGCGCCCCAGATATTGGCGGGAGTCGGCACCTGGGCAAGTACTGTCCAATCTGGGGTCTTCCGGCCACATTTCCTTCGCGGCGGCGAGCGTTCTCCGCGAGCTCTACCCTAGCCTGGAGCGCACGCTGTAGCAAATCGCTTCCTGCCGCGCCGTAGGGGCACTTACGTCAGGTCGGCTCTTGGACGGCCCATCAGCGGGAGTACGACTTGTTATCATACCGCGCACCAGCAATGCGTGTCCGTTGCAACATTCCCACCTTCCCGCCGTTGCCGTCCTCGGCAACTTCATATCTCATTCTTCAAGCAAATGGGGCAGCAACCCATGCTGCGTAATGTACGTCTTGAACGCAGCAGTTAAGGTACCATCCGCGTCCACGAAGTCGCGTGTTGGCTGCCACTCGGCTTCGTGGCGCGGCGCACCGCGCATCAATGTAAGAAACTGAAAGCCTCGTCCTCGTTTGCGATGTGCGAGCAGCTGGTCCACTTCATACAATGGCGCGCCGTCCGCGTCGGGCACTGGGGCAGGCCGGGAACGCACCGGGGGACTAATGTCGCTTGGACGGTCCTTGAACGGCATCGTATGCTCCACGTGGACGACAGGGTGTATGCGGATGTTGGCAGGAAGATCCAACTTCACGGCGTTGCGTCCCACCAATTCCACAATAGGGAACGGCCCAAAGCGGCGGGCCCCTAACTTCTTGGAAACCTGGTTCTGCGCAATGGCATCTCTAAACAACGCGCGCTGTAGCCAAACACGATCCCCGACGGTATATTTTGGCTTCACCGTGCGCTTCGCCGAGTACGCGGACTGGCGGGCCTTAGTAAGCTCCATTGCGAAACGGGTATCATCTAGTACCCCCTTTAGACGTGTCTTAAACTCATTGATACTCTCGTTTGTGGTTTCGGGCTTGCCAATCATGTCAAGTGGAGAGCGGGGTTGGTAGCCAAGGTCCACTTCAAACGGAGAGGCTCCCAAATCTTCAGACCGTGCTGAGTTATGCGCGAACTCAGCTGTCGGAAGCAACACATCCCAGTCATTCTGATGAAAGCTGCAATAGCAGCGAAGGTACTTCTCCACGACACGATTCATTACTTCTGACGCTCCATCCGTTTGCGGATGATGGCTACTTGACATTTGCAACTTGATGTCGCACAACTGCATCAGGGACGCCCAGAACTTAGATGTGAACTTAGGATCGCGATCACTCGTTATACTGTCCGGAAGCCCATGCAGGGGGAACACATGACACATAAACGATCGTGCGGCGTCCTCCGCAGTGTCGGTCGTCTTGCTAGGGAGAAAACGCACCCGACGGGATAAGCGGTCAACCCAAGTAGTGATGGCATCAAATCCCTGCTTAGTGACAGGTAGGCCTACAATAAAATCCGTAGCGATACACCCCCAACGTCGAGTTGGTACATTTAGAGGGGCTGGATCGCCGAACTTCTTGGAGTTCATCTCGCGTTGCTGCTGACATGTCACACAGCCTTCGCAATACTGCCGTACGTCCTTCGTCTTTCCTCTCCAATGAAAGCGCTGCATCCGAGACAAGGTTTTTGCGAAAGCGAAATGGCCGCCGATCTTTGAATCGTGTGCGACTTGTAACACGTCACGGACGCAACGACGTGGCACGCAAACCTTTTCATCGTAATAGAGGAGCCCTTCTATCTTCTTAAACCTCGGTAGGAGACGTTCGATCCTATCCTTCTGTACGGCGTCGGTAGGAAAGTCACCATCCATTGCCTTCGTTACTGGACCAAACAATTGGTCACTGGGGTACTGTGCTCGGAAGCCGAAGTCAATAGAAACTGTAGAAACGTGCATGTTGCCAACCTCCAAGCTGTCAATGACATGAGGGGCCCTCGATAGCACGTCGCCTAGAACATGAACGCGCCCTGGCTTAAGGCTCACTTCCTTAATTCCGAATTGAGACAACAGGTCTAGCCAACGGGCCTCCTTCCTGCTCATGTGCGGCTTCGTGAAGAAGTGGTGAAGGACCTGGTTATCTGTTATGACCTCAAACGACGATCCCTCCAAATAGCACCTGAACCTCTTCAAGAAATAGACCAGGCCAAGGAGCTCCCGCTCATTCGCAGTGTAGTCCTGTTCCGTGTCGGAAAGCTTCTTAGAAAAGTAAGCTATCACACGCTCGGCACCAGCGTCATCCTGCTGGGTCAAGGTACCGCCTACAGCACGCTGAGAGGCATCCACGTGACACCGAAATTCCTTACCCCAGTCGGGCGCTACGAGGATCGGGGCACTCGTAATTGCGGACTTCAACGCTGCGAAGGCCTCATCACATGCCGTATCCCAGCAGTGGATGCCACTGTCCTTCCGTGTCAAGCCCGTAAGCGGTGCAGCGATACCTGAGAAGTCCATAATAAACCGGCGAAAGAACTGGAGGAGTCCAATAAAACTGCGAAGCTCGCGGACTGTGCGGGGCTTCGGCCATGTTTGAACAACCTTGGCCTTATTGGGGTTCACCCAGATGCCTTTTTGTCCTACCACCATGCCGAGGAAGTCTGTCTCGTCCTTCATAAAAGAGCACTTTCTCGGTGACACGTACAGTTGCTCTGACTGCAGACGCTTAAGCACAGTTTCAAGGTGGTCAAGGTGGGCATCACGAGTTGGACTAAATATCAACAAGTCGTCCATATACACCACCATGAATACATCAATGCAGTCGTGAAAGATGCGATTCATCAAAGTTTGAAACGTGGCAGGAGCATTACAGAGCCCCATCGGCATTACAAGATATTCGAATTGACCATATTTTGTATTAAACGCCGTTTTCTCCACGTCCTCGGGCTTGACGCGAATCTGATGGAATCCCGTTTTCAGATCAAGTTTTGAGAAATACTTCGCATCTCCCAAACGGTCAAACATCTCATCCGGCCGCGGGAGCGGAGCATTGTTTCTCTTTGTCATACGATTGAGTGCTCTGTAATCCACAACAGCTCGAAGCTTTCCTTTGTCTTTCACAAAGAACAAGGAGGCCCCAAACGGGGATTTGCTTCTCCGTATCTTCTTCTTCTTGAGGAGGTCGACTAAGTAATCCTTGGCAGCCAACAGTTCTGCTGGAGAGAGCTGGTACAGGCCCCGCTGAGGTGGCTTAGCCTCCGGATCCGTTTCGATAGCATGATCGACGTCACGCTCGGGTGGTAGGCCTGCAGGCAGGTCCTCCGTAAACACCTCAGCGTAGCGTCCGAGTAGGGACTCTAGCTCGGCGCTATCAGTCCTATCGCTGGGATGCGCGTTGTTGAGCAGTAAGGCGGACGCCTCGACGAGCCCATATACTTGGAAGCCATCACGTTTTCCCTTCTTGCGCAATAAGCTTCTGAACTTCTTGACGCCCAGGCTACATACTCTCACCTTGCCGTCTTCTTCAAGACGCAATGGCAACTTGCAGCCTGCAACCTCCACCATAGAGCTGCCGTAGTCCACAACTGGCCGGACCGCACGATGCCAGGGCATCCCGAGCATGACATCGTATCTGCAATCAGCGACTACCCAGTTGGAGCGATACCGATGCTTTCCAATGGTAAGGTCGGCATTCACAACCAAGTCCGTTGCCTTTTCTGTCGAGCCACGCCTTGAGTGAGTCACAACAGTCTCCACCTTGTGTACACAAAGCGAACGAGCATGCCGCCTCACGAACTCCCGCGAAAGGATATTGGTGTTACATCCATCATCCTTCAGTATGGATACTGAGTTTCCCTCCAAACATCCTTCAAACACAATCAGCCTCTCCACTGGTATAGGTCCATCAGTGAGGGCTACGTTACCGACAGAGGGGCCAGGCACATGCACTCTTTCTTCATAACGTTCTACTAGAGTGCTTTTATTTCCTTTCGTAGAACGGTTTAGTTTTCCGAGTCACTAGCGTGCTCCTCGGCTTCAACGTTCGTCTCCACACCAACGTTGTTCGCATGCAGATCCTTCTGCGCATGCTTCCACGGACGACAACCTACCTTGCGACACTTAAAGCATTTGTTCTCACGAAGGAGAGCTTGACGATCCGGGTTGTTGCGGCCACTGCCACGCCCTTGCAGATTGCCTATCTCCATAGGCACAGGCTGTTCCACTCCTGAAGCTGCTGCCGAGCCAGCATGGGAAGATCCAGGCGCAGCCGACCATAGGGCGCTGTCGACACGTAGCGCAATCCTTGCTGCTTCCTCGAAAGTAATTACCGAACTCTTCATGACCTCGATGCGGACATCGTACTTTAATCCCGAACAGAATTTGTCCCACTTCTCTCCATCGCCCATATCCGGAATGGTAAGAACAATATTCCGAAACTCTGAGAGGAACTTAGACACGGAGGTCGTCTGCCTCAACTTCCTCAGCTTGTCACGAGAGCGACGGATGTGGTCGTCAGGGACAAACTCCTTGACGATGGCTTCCTTGAAAGTGAGCCAGGTCGCAGGGAGCTGGTTAGTCTGCACGAGGTTGTACCACCACACAGCTGCAGTTCCGGAAAGGAAGGTAGATGCATACATGATACGGTTCGCATCGGTAAGTACCACGGTACTGCTGAGCTGTCCTAGGGCGAGGTACTGCTCCACCTTATACAGCCAAGTGTTCACGACAAGAAAATCCCTCCTGCCGTCATAAACCTCAGGCTTATTGGGCCTGAGGATGACAGATCCCGACTGTGCCATTCTTGAGAAAGTATTTGGAGCCGATCGAGCCAAGCCAACGCTCTGGTCTTGACACTCAGCGCGATGCTACCACTGCAACACTTGACGGCAATCTTTACCCAGGAGTCTGTGCCCCGCCCACTGCGAGGCGCTGGGAGCGCCCATTAAAAG
>JAUBNZ010000410.1:0-17523 GCA_032355485.1 Bonnemaisonia californica
GTTTCTCATGCAGGAAGTTTATCACTGTCGGGATCTAGGTGACTAGTTCAAATTTAGAAAAGTCCGACAGGCTCATATACAATCACATCATCAATCGTCCTTGCTATCTCCGCTACTACTGCTTCTGCAGATACTTGCAAGGCAGATAAGGCTGCCTGCACCAAGTGTGAAGATGGTAAATGTTCAAAAGAAAAATGTAAAACAGGCTGCGAGTGCGACTCTAAATCTGCGGCTAAAAAGGAAGCCGCTGGAACACAGTTCGCTGTCACAGGAATGACTTGCAAAATGTGCTCAGGAAAAATCACTAAGGCGCTCGAAGGAGTAGATGGTGTGACAGTCAAGAAGGTCTGCCATAAGTCAGGCACTGTTGCGGTAAACATCGATGAGAAGAAGACGAACAATGCAGCGGTTCAGGCAGCTATCGTGGCTACAGGATTTAAGGTGGCTGGTGAGAAGATCGATGTCCCAGTTTCTGGTATGACATGCGGTAAATGTTCAGAAAAAGTAACTGCTGCGGTGAAAGCTCTCGATGGAGTTAGCTCATGCTCAGTGTGTCACAAATCTGGTCACGCTAACATCACAGTAGACACAGCAAAGTCATCTAAGGAAAAGGTCATGGAAGCGATCAACGCAACAGGCTTCAAAACTGCTGCTGAGTAAACCTTATCATTAGTTTAAAACCCCTCTCAACCTCACCAGCTCTTCTTGTAAGGGCTGGTGTTTTTTTGGGGGAGATTTTGGTTCTAGGTCCAGTCATAGAAAAATGAATAAGTCGTAGCTGGGATTAGTTGATTTGGGGCTGATCGATAGTGGATTACGCATCGCGGTTAGCTCAGCGATCTAACCCTGTCGTCGTGTGGATACCTTGTGCGTTTATACGAACGGCAGGGTGAGGTTGCTAAACTCACCGCGTTACTCCTAAGCCGTTTCCTAAAGGATCTATAGCTCCGTCAGGGTCTTGAGGTAAATGGATTTGCTTCTAGTGGGAACAGCTATACAGATACTTGATACTTTTTTGTGAGAATTTCTCCATTTCTAGTAGACTAGGATTCTAGCTGCTCGCAGACAACATTATATCGATGAATCAACGTAAAGTTAGGATTTACAAAGCCTTCCCTTTCTGGCATTCCCCTCCCCACTATGTCAGAGCTACCTAAAGCATATAAGCCCGAGGCTGTTGAGAAGCAGTGGTATGAGAAATGGACGACTAACGGTTGTTTCCATGCAGATGAAAATTCTTCTAAGGAGGGATATTCCATCGTGATACCACCGCCAAATGTGACAGGGATTCTGCACATCGGTCATGTTCTGAATAATTCTATTCAGGATATTCTCGCTCGACGTGCGCGCCAGCAAGGGAAAGAGGTGCTGTGGCTGCCGGGGACTGACCATGCAGGAATCGCTACGCAGACTAAGGTAGAGAAGAAGATCCGTGATGAAGAAGGAACCACGCGCAGAGAGCTAGGACGTGACGAATTCCTCAAGCGTGTCTATGATTGGAAGGATGAGCACGGCGGAATTATCATTAAACAGCTCAAGCGTCTGGGATGCTCATGTGACTGGGAGCGCGAGCGCTTCACGATGGATGAGGGATACTCTGAGTGGGTTTCGAAAGTTTTCGTAGATCTCTTCAATGAAGGGATGATTTACCGTGGCAAGCGGATGGTGAACTGGTGTCCAGTATCTCTCACTGCTCTGTCTGATGAGGAGGTCATCGCTAAACCACAGAACTCTAAACTCTTCTTCATGAAGTATGAGTTCGTAGATGCTCCAGGTGAGTTTCTAGAAATTTCTACCACGCGTCCTGAGACGCTGATGGGCGATATCGCAGTTGCCGTGAATCCTAAGGATGAGCGCTTCTCGAAGCATGTGGGACGCAAGGTTCGCAGACCTTTCCCTGAGGCTGAGATCCCAGTGATCGCGGATGACCATGTGGATATTGAGTTCGGAACCGGTGCGCTGAAAATCACACCCGCGCATGACAAGGCTGACTTTGAGATTGGTCAGAGACATGATTTAGAGATCATCGATGTACTGCATCCTGATGGGACAATCAATTGCCCAGAGATGCCTGAACTGGATGGGATGGATCGGTTTGTAGCAAGGCGCAAGGCGGCTGAGATACTGGAGGAAAAAGGTTTACTCATCAAAGTAGAGCAACACGAAAATAGTGTTGGCTACTCAGAGCGCGCGGATGTGCCTGTCGAGCCACGCATTTCTATGCAGTGGTTCCTAAAATATCCATGCACTGAGGAAACGACTGATTCAGTCATCAATGGCGACATCAAGTTCCGCCCAGAACGATGGGTGAAGACGCATGCGAACTGGATGGGAAACATCCAGGACTGGTGCATTAGCCGTCAGCTATGGTGGGGTCATCAGATCCCGGTATGGTATCGTAAGGAAAAAGTATTTGATCTTAAAGAAGCTGAGTCTCTCGATGCGAGCGACCTCTCTGCTGGTGATATCTACGTTGGCACTGAGCCTCCTGGAGACCCAGAGAACTGGGAGCGTGATGAAGATGTGATGGACACTTGGTTCAGCTCATGGCTCTGGCCATTTGCTACGATGGATGATGCGACACGCGCAAAATTCTACCCAACTACTGATCTAGTAACGGGCCCGGACATCATCTTCTTCTGGGTAGCGCGAATGATCATGGCGGGTTATAAATTTGCCGATGGCCTGCCATTTAAGAACGTGTTCTTCACTTCGATAGTTAGGGATGAAAAGGGACGTAAGATGTCTAAGTCTCTGGGGAACTCACCTGACCCGATCGCATTGATGGATAAATTTGGAGCAGATGGTTTGCGCTTCGGCTTGATGCGTATCGCTCCTACTGGAACCGATATTAAATTTAACGAAGACACTATTTCTGAGGGTAGAAACTTCGCAAATAAGCTCTATAACGCATGTCGATTCCGCCAGATGAATGGCACAGAGGCGATCAAGCTGGATTCATTTGAAAAGCTAGACCCACACCACATCGACATTTTAGCGAAGCTGGATCAATTAGCGATTAATCTCGATAAAGCCTATGATAGCTATCGCTTCAATGACGTAACTGGTCATCTTTACGAGTTCTTCTGGACAGAGTATTGCGATAAGTTTTTGGAAGCTGTGAAATTTGATTTCAAGTCTGGTGATGAGGCTGCGAAGTCTCGTACATTGGCTGTGATCGATACCGTTCTTGCACGTTACCTAGCGCACCTCCACCCACTGATGCCACATATCACTGAGGAACTCTCAGCCAAGATGGGATACACTTCTGAGAGCGTGTTCCTAATGGAAACAGAGCTTGATACGACTCCTGTTCTGGCAAGCATGCCTAGTGCTGATGTGCAGACATTTTCTGAGCAAGCAGCAGCAGTATACTCTACAGCTAGCAATCTAAGAAACCTCAAAGCTGAATATCATCTTGGTGCGAGTAAGGATGTGAAGTTTGTAGTGAAGCCTATCAGCGGAGCTGACTGGATAGCTGGTCAATGTGACACGCTGATTACTCTAGTAGGCGCTAAGGGAATGGAACTCGATGCTAGCTACGAAGCCCCACAGGGCACTCCTGCGGCAGTGACTGCCATAGGAGAAATCTACATGCCACTCGATGGACTCATCGATATGGATGCCGAGAAAAAACGACTTGATAAGGAGATTGAGAAAGTTTCCTTAGAAGTAGAGCGCGCAGGGAAAAAGCTAGGCAATGAAAAATTCGTTGCCAACGCAAAACCAGAGGTTGTAAAGAAGGAGAAAGACCGCCTAGTAGAGTGGGAGAATAAACTCGCTCAGCTCAAAGAAATGCGCTCGGCACTCAGCTAAACAACCAGAGTTCACTTTAATGCTTGCCGATGCATAGTCCGCCCCACTAGCATTTAACAACTCCTTAAAAAAACCTAATCCTAACCCAAATCAAAGTAGTAAAATAAAGATATGTCCATGAAGCCAATTCACGATGTTGAAAACATGCAACCTGAAGCAATCGAGCTACTCGAGGCAGCAGGATACATGGATGCACAGACTATTTTTGACCATAAGATCTCAGAAATCACCACTGAACTGGTAAAGGCAAACAACGTATTGGAGATTATCGATATAGAGCCGAATCGTTCAATGGTAGTGCAGTGGCTTAAGCCATTGGAAGTTCGATTTGGAAAAGTAATCGATGAAGAAGAGCCTGAGATTGACCCTAATATCCTCATTAGGCCCAAGGATCTCCTCAACACACCTTTTGCTGTCCCCTTGTCTGAAAATTTCATACAGGATCATCGTATTGGAATGGATGAGATACCAAGCGGGACTGTTCGCTTTCTTGATAAGGAGTTAGCTATCGCACATCATAATAATGAAGACGTGGTTGCAGTGAGTTACAAAGTTGTCTCTGACCATCCTCCAACAGAAGGTTCTAACAATAATGCAGACGATACAAATTCTGAGCTATTTGAGGATCCAGTTTTCACCGGAGAAGATCATAACATTCTCGATAAGAGCCGTATTTTGAAGATGGAAACATTCCAAAACGAAGGCAGTAAGGTGGCTCCAATCCAAAGAGATGAGGACATAAACCTTACCAAGACCACAAGGAAAGAGACTAATGCAGGTGTAAACCCTAATTCGAGATTTTATATCAAAGGCGTATTCCATAAGAACGTGTCTAGATTTAAGTCTGGTTGCCGCTCATTCATTGTAGTGAATGTTTTATTCTTTCTGTCGTTCGCTATTACCGCACTTGTCCTAGTAGATAGAGAGAAATACGGCTGGGCTGTATGGGCTCCCTTACTAGGGATTTTGGCTATTTTCATCTACTTTAGTGGAGCTCAGTCGGCATCATGCCCTATCTGCAATCAAAAACAATTCGCACTTAAAAAGTGCCTTAAACATAAGAATGCGCATCACTGGCCAATCTTCGGCTATATGCTACCCACTGCGATTCATGCACTCTTTTTCAAATGGTTCCGCTGTATCTTCTGTGGCACATCTGTGAGGCTCAAAGAGTAAAGGTATAGGAAAAATATCATTATTTAACATTAGTGGGGTTTTAAATTGCCTTATGATCTAAGGTGGATGATAGTAGTGAACGATGATGGATGTTTTTGATCAACAGACTCTAGAATTAACCCTCAAGGCCTCCAATGAAGGCATCTGGGATTGGGATGTTGATAGCGATGAGATTTACTATTCGGATCGAATCATCGACTTCTTAGGACTAGACTACCCTCCCTCTACTTCAAGTTCTGCGACACCTAACATCATGGTGCATCCTGAAAAAATCCTGCATCCTGATAGCCTCGAATATTTTCAAGACATCCTCTCACTTACCCTTCTCGATACTGAGGCAGAGCATCTAGGAATAGACTGTAAGATCCTCAGACCTGATGGTGAATCTCGTTGGATCAGAATCCGAGGCATCGTAATCAGAAATTCTGGTGACGCTGTGAGAGTAACGGGTTCGATGATAGACATTTCTAAGAGAATATTTGCCGAGGACATGGTGGAAGAAGAGCGGAGTATGCTCCGCCTTATCATCGATAACATCCCCCTCCAGGTCTACTTTAAAGACTGTGAATCTTGCTACAATTTAGTCAATCAGCGGCAAGTGGACTGGCTAGGAAAAACCAAAACTAGTGAAATCATCGGCAAGACGGGCGAAGCTTTTTTCTCTCCAGAAAGCTGGCACAGAAGTAGAAAAGAAGAGCTACAGATCATGGAGACAGGAACATCCGTAGTGGATGTCATTCAGAGAGAGCAATGGCCACACAAGCCAGATACTTATGTGCAGAAAGTGAAACATCCATGGTTTGACAGTGCCGGAAAACTCATCGGAACGTATGGTATAGCATGTGACGTGACTAGCCTCATCCAGGCGAAGAAAAAACTAGAAAATCTAGCGATCAATCTACAACAGCAAAATAAAAATTATCAAGAAGAGCTAATGCTCGCTACAGAGATCCAGCGCGCCATCCTCCCAGAAAATGCCCCAGAATGGAATCAAAACATAGCGAACTGGAATGATAGAGTTAATATCAAAACTCTCTACACACCAGCTTCTGAACTTGCAGGTGATTTCTACGATGTCATCAACATCTCCGATGACAAGATCGGCTTTCTTATCATAGACGTCATGGGACACGGAGTTCGCTCTGCAATTATTGTATCACTCATCAGAGGTTTAATGGAGCAAGCAGAGCACCTTGCCTCTGAGCCAGCTCATTACCTTGAACAAATCAATAGTGGGCTCACAGCTATCTTGCATAAAGCATCCATTTCAATCTTCGCCTCAGCCTGTTATACCTTAATGGATTTAGAATCTAACATAATTACCATTGCGAGCGCTGGACATGACTTTCCATTGATCAATTTTAAGGAGACCCCACTCCCTGACAGAAATAAAAACAGCAACAAAGGCAAAGGATCCGCACTAGGTATTTGTAAAAATGCTCATTACCCAGAGACCACCTATAATCTATCAGACATCAATAGCATCCTACTATTTACAGATGGCATCTATGAAACGACTAACAGTGATGGTGATGAATGGGGAATAGAAAATTTTAAACAAGAATTTAAGAACACTCGTGCCAATCATATATCCTCCGCAGTCCATCATCTGTATGGTCAAGCTACGAAGTGGATGGGGCACACTCAATTCCAAGATGATGTCTGCTTACTTAACCTAGAAATAGTCTCATAGTTCAAAATGCTCTCACCAGATAAAGATAGATTAGAACTCGCCCTAAGAGCCTCAAACGAAGGTATCTGGAAGTGGGATCTACTCGAAGACAAGATCCATTACTCCAAGTTGCTCTTGAAGTTCTTGGGGAGCGACGACGAAGGACCGTTGCCTCATCTATTCAAGAACATCGAGACCATTTACCATAAAGATGACCAAGCCAAGATCAAAGGAAAGCTAGATGCCTTCATGCATCACGATGGTGAGGAGACCTTTGGTGCAGACTGTCGCTACATCCATCCAAGTGGCTCGTTACGATGGTTTAGAATTCGTGGCGCCTGCCAAAGAGATGCCACTGGCACCCCTACCCTGATTGCTGGATCTGTCATCGACATCACTAAACGCAAGCACGCAGAGCTCGCACTGGCTGAAGAAAAACATCTCCTACTTTTACTCTCAGAATCTATCTCAGTGAATATTTATTTCAAAGACCTGGACTCTAAATTTGTCATGGCAAACACTGCCACTGCTAGTAAGATGGGGCTTGCTAACTCAACAGACATCATCGGCATGAGTGATCACGACTTCTTCGATGCTCGTCATGCTGATAAATCCCGTAAAGACGAAGTCATGATCATGTACACCAGAGAACAGCTAGATGGCACGCTAGAAAAAGAGCTCTGGGATGGTGATGTCGAGACCTGGTGCATCACTAGCAAATATCCATGGCTAGATCATAATGGAAAAATTAAAGGTACGTTTGGAGTCACTAATGACGTAACAGAGATCGTGAAAACACAATCTCGCCTCGTTGAAGTAGCGCAGGTTTATAAAGACAGGAACGACTCATATAAAGAAGAGCTTAAACTAGCATCAGAAGTCCAGCAGGCTATCCTCGCCAAAAAAATACCTTCTTTGCCAACTGACCTCACTAACAAAATCAATAGTAAGCATATTGCAGAATTTGCTGTCACTCATATTCCGATGCACGGACTGGCAGGTGACTTCTATGAGGCCATCCCCATCTCAGAAACCAAAATGGGCGTCCTCCTATGCGATGTCATGGGGCACGGTGTCCGCGCCTCACTCATCGTCGCCATGATCCGTGGTCTTATTTCTAAAGAGTTAGGATCAGCTGCTTCACCGGAAAATTTTCTCTCTAGTTTAAACGATGGACTATGCCACATCTTGATCAAGGCGGGTATCACCATGTTCTCTACAGCTATCTATTGTGTCATCGATGTCGAAGCTGGATCAATCACCATGGCCAATGCTGGTCACCCTCTGCCTATCTTAAAAAATGGATCTACTTATAAACTGTTAGACTCAGAGCTAAGCAACACAGGCACAGCACTCGGTCTCGTCTCAGACAGTAGCTACGAGTCTACTACTATATCTCTAAGAGATCTAGATGAAATCGTTTTCTATACAGATGGCATCTACGAAGTCGTTAATGCAGATGATGAAGAGCTAGGAGTGAACAGTCTCATCGACTCGATGAACAACAACCGCAAGGCCAAAGAATCCACCATTGAAAATCTTAGCCGCATCGCTAGAGAGCATTCGCATGACCAGAAGTTCAACGATGACGTCTGTGTTCTAACCGTTAACATCAGCCACTAAATAATGCGATGGACTTCACAGAAATAGACCGTGATGACTTCCGAAACTTACTCGGAGAAATTGGCAAAACGAACATGCCATTCGGAAAGTTTGGTCCAAATTCTCACCCACCAAAAGGTGTCCCAATCATGGATCTCCCCCCAGAATACCTTACCTGGTTCAAGGAGCGCGGATTTCCTAAGGGACAACTCGGCGAGCTCATGGCACAAGTCTGCGAGATCAAAGACGTGGGCATGGATCAACTATTCGATCCACTCAGAGAGGCCAACGGAGGCCGCGTCAGTATTCGAAAACGCAAGCCAAAATCAGATTTTTAATCTCTACTTCACACAGTGAAACGGAGCCGGTACAGTCACTACATCCATTCCTGCACACTGAGCAGCCATGATTCCAGCAGGAGCATCTTCGAATGCTAAACACTTCTTAGGATCTACTTCGAGACGGTTTGCTGTCTCTATGAAAATATCTGGTGCTGGCTTACCGCAAGACACATCGCTAGCAGTCACTACTTCATCAAATAAATCACTAATACCGACTGCTTGGAGCGTCTTCTCAGCCACTACTCTTGTTCCACCAGTCGCTATACCCATAGGCACTTTGCCGCGCATTGACTTAGCGTAATTGACAACATCTTCATTGATCTCAACCTGATCTAACAGGTTCATAAATGCTTCCCTCTTCGCAAGAGCCACATCAGCAGGGTCTAGATTTAACCCAAATTCACCATTGATCTCAGCTACAATATCCGTAGTAGGTCTGCCACCCATCGAATAAAACACATCCTCCGGGAACACATCTTTGGGAACATTAAACTGAGCAAGAGCCTCACTCCAAGCTGCAAAATGCGCTGGCATCGAGTCGACTAAAGTTCCATCTAAATCAAAAATCACAGCTTCATAGCTACCAGCAGGAATGTCTAGTTCTCCAAATTTATTCATCGCAGGTGTTTAGTGACAAACCACCAAAATAAAGCAAGCTAGTTCCCACTATTTTTAATGATTAGTTTGTTACCCTTGATCACAGCCACAAAATCAACCATCATCTAGCCCATGAAGCTCCTCACTATTCTACTCGCCCTCATTATGCTAAATTCATGTTCCAGCAGTTCACAACGCTATAACGGAATGGTTAAAATAAAAGACGTAGACTCCAGCATTCAGATGGATCTACGCTATAAGACCAGCAACAACATCACTAAAAAACCACTCTACCCTGCCAATATGCCTGCACTGCTCAGACCCTCTACCGCAAAGAGGCTAGCACATGCTAGCAGACTAGTAAAAGAAAGCGGATACCGGCTCAAAATCTGGGATGCTTACCGCCCGCAGTCTTCACAGATAGCACTCTGGGATGCCTCTGGCCATAATTCTAACTTTGTAGCAGACCCCTACAAAAACCCTTCACTCCACACCTACGGTGTAGCGGTGGATCTCACCCTTGCATTCCCTGATGGCACCCCTGCTCTCATGCAGACGGATTTCGATGAATTTAGCAAAAAATCCTCACCTCACTACAGCCACCCTAATCCAGTAGTCAGACGAAATCTCGGTATCCTCAAAGATGCCATGCAAGAAGCAGGCTTCCAGTATATTCATTCCGAGTGGTGGCATTTTTTGGATAAGGACTACAAGCAGTATTCCATCATCCCATCCATTCAGTAAAAAAATGCCCACTAAAAACATCGCCATCGTAGGCGCAGGTCCAGCAGGACTACGTGCCGCTGAGGTAGCTGCTGAAAGCGGCGCCTCCGTCACAGTCTATGACGCCAAGCCCTCATCTGGCAGGAAATTCCTAGTCGCAGGCAAAAGTGGCCTAAACCTCACTAACGATGATGAATGGTCGACCTTCCTCGGTCGCTACACAGGCAACGATCTACCGACAGAGCAATGGAATCGTATTCTAACAGAATTTGATAACACCGCACTCCGAGCATGGGCGGCATCATTAGGCATAGCGACCTACACAGCCTCATCAGGCAAAGTCTTCCCTACCGAAATGAAATCCGCTCCCCTGCTCCGGCGCTGGATAGAAAAACTCCGTAGCCTAGAGGTAAGTTTTCATTTCAACCACCAACTCATAGACCTAGGAACCTCAGAAAACCAAGCAACCCTCACCGTAAAATCTAAAGAAGAAGAAACCACCCACCATTTTGACTCCATCATTCTAGCACTAGGCGGAGGCTCATGGCAGTCCACAGGATCGACTGGTGCATGGGTAGAAATTTTCAACAAACACGGAATCCAGACTACTCCTCTCACTGCAGCTAACTGCGGCTGGCACACAGACTGGCATCCTTCCGTGCTAGAAAAAGCTGAAGGACTCCCGATCAAAAACATCGTAGTCACCGCTGGTGAAACATCTAGACAAGGCGAACTAGTCATCACCAAATACGGATTAGAAGGTGGTCCCATTTATCGACTAGGTCCCTATATAAAGGCGCTAGAAAAACCACAAATCGCTATCGATTTCAAACCCAGCTTCACTATCGAGCGGCTCGTCGCTAAAATGGAATCAGCCAAGCGCAACCTCCTTCACGAAGCCACCTTACGCTGGAAACTTAGCCCATCAATGATCGCAATTCTAGAGACTTACCCAGAATGGCTATCCGTAGAAGAACTAGCGAAAACAGTAAAATCCTGCCCCATCCCACTCACCCACACCCGCCCCATCGATGAAGCCATCTCAAGCGCAGGCGGAGTAAAGTGGAGCGAGCTAGACGAGAACCTCATGCTCAAAAAACTCCCACACATATACTGCTCCGGAGAGATGCTAGACTGGGAAGCCCCCACCGGCGGCTACCTCCTCCAAGCCTGCTTCGCCACCGGCAACTGGGCAGGGAAACATTCAATGATCACATCATGAGCTATAATGATTCAGAACTGTCGCGCTCACTTGAGGGGCTGCGGAGCAACTATGAAGCAGTTAACTATTACGGGGCTACATATGCGCTTGAAGAATCTGTTAGACTCATCGAGACGCAGCCTGCACTCATCCCTGAGTGGTCAGAAAAACTTACCTCTATCATCAGTGTAGACCATGCACATGAATTAGAGGTAAGGAATGAAACGCTTTATTCTGAGCTTATAATTGGTCAGCAAAAAGTGACGGAAACTTTTATCGATTCTTGGCATAGAAACCTTAAAATTGATCGCGCTAAATCCTTTGCCGAGTTTCTGCAAATGCACGTTGTTGATCAAAACGGTAATCACTTCATCAATAATGATGTCATCATCCCATTACATATCTTCGAGCGACTTGCTTGTATCCTAGGAATCATTCATCCAGATGTTGCTGTTAATTTCACCCAAGAATTAGCAAGAATCCAAACGATCAATCAATCAAAGGTAAAACTTGAAAGCCAAAGACTGATCCGTCTATCTTCCATCTTTAACATTCTCTCTGAAAGTGACCGTTTATTCTGGCACCGTTCTGCACATGGCCTCGTTGGAGAATCAGAACGGGAAACTGAGGAAACGGATCAGATTTTCATACGCCTTAACCGCACAGCTGGACTCAACAGCGAAACACTCAAACTGGTGAGAGCAATCGTCCCAATGGACCACATTTTAAAAGTAAGAGCCCAGATCAAGGGTGACCCGAACATCGAATTCGACATCCATGAATACGATCATATAGAGTCTGCTTCTGATGTAGAATTGGAAGACCACGGGGTAGGCAGCACAGTCCTCCGATGGATCATGTTTGTTGGCGCACTCATGGCCATCAAGACCATCATCCGTTTACTAATCGATTAGACTCATTGATAAACACCTTCTCATCGGCTATTTATTTCTAGCCATCAGAAGCTCTATTTGGCATAAATATTACTAATGGACGATATTATCATAGGAATAGATTTAGGCACTACAAATAGCCTTGTAGGCTGCATGCGTAGTGGGACGCCTGAGATCTTCAGTAATGAACTAGGAGAAGATCTCACCCCGTCGGTTGTTGCATTTGCAGAGGATGGGGTAATCATCGTAGGTCAGCCAGCTAAAGACCGTATCGTCACTCATCCTGATGCAGGAAAATCCTGCTTCAAGCGGGATATGGGAATCAAAGAAAGCTATCAATTTGGCCAGCAAAATCTTACCCCTGTCGAATGCTCTGCGCTCATTCTTAAAGAAATGAAGCGCATCGCTGAGCTCAGACTGGAACAAAGCGTGAGCCGAGCGGTAATTTCTGTACCTGCTTATTTCAAGGATTCGCAACGCAATGCTACTATTGAGGCGGCCACCATCGCGGGGCTAAAAGTTGAGCGTATTATCAATGAACCTACAGCGGCTGCACTTGCCTTTGGTTATAAAAACCCTGAGAAGGAATCTAACGTCCTAGTTTTTGATCTCGGCGGAGGGACGTTTGATATCACACTTCTCGAAATTTTTGATGGCGTAATAGAGGTGAAAGCTTCTGGCGGAGAGAGCCATTTAGGCGGTGAAGACTATACGACTGCACTTTTAAATCATGTTCTGAAAAAACACAACTTGGAGATCAGTCCCGGTAAAGAAAACCGCTGGAGAGAGAAGATTGACATCATAAAGTCTAAACTCAGTGACCTAGAGTCATTTGAGCTAGAGATAGAAGATCATCATGTAACGATCACTCAAGCTGACCTCGCTCTCGCAGGAAAAGATCTCAATGTCAGGATGAGACCGATCATTCGTAAATGTCTCAATGACGCAAGGATATCACCGCAGAACATTGATGATGTCTTACTCGTCGGAGGTGCTAGCCGGATGCCACTCGTTAAGGAAATCGTAAAAGCGATTGTCCCTATCGATCCGAACCACGCGATTGATCCAGACCGCGCAATTGCTCTAGGCGCTTGTATTCAAGCTGCTTTATCCGCTCAAGACTCAGCTGTAGATGACATAGTCCTCACCGATGTAAGCCCGCACACTCTCGGGGTAGAAATCATTCGCTACAGCCCAGACGGCAACCACAAAGAGGGATATTTCGCGCCTATCATCAACAGAAACTCAACTCTCCCGACAAGTCATAGCGACATGTTTCACACTATGCACCCTGAACAGAACCAAGTAGATATGAAGGTCTACCAAGGTGAAAGCAGGCTAATAGCGGACAATCATTTCCTAGGTGAGATCATCATCAAAGGTCTAAAAGAAAAACCAGGGCAGAAACACGCTGGTCAGGTAGATGTAAGGTTCACCTATGATATGAATGGTATTTTAGAAGTAGAGGTGACCATTCTAGCTACTGGGGCCAAGCTTAACAAAGTCTTTGAACAACGTCCTGGAACGATGACTGAAAAGGAGATCAAGCAAGCGATCAAAAGACTGCAACCTCTGAAAATTCACCCTAGAGATAAACTCCCTAACAGAACGCGTCTAGAAAAAGCTGACCGCCTTTACGAAAGTCTAAATGCTAATGAACGGGATGAGCTCTCACAAATTATCACTAATTTTGAGATAGCTCTAGATCAACAACGTGAGGCCATAGATCATATGGCTAGTATTCTTGATCAGTATTTAAATCATTACAAAGACCTCATCTAATCATGCCTTGGGATACTCTAGAAATCACTGATTATGAAAACATCACGGAACGTGATGTGAAGAAGGCATATGCCAAAAAGCTAAAGGTTACAAGGCCTGACCGTGACCCCGAAGGCTTTCAAAAACTACGTGAATGTTACGAGCAGGCATTAGACATCCTTCGTTATCGTAAGTACGATGCTGAACACGAAGAAGATGATAGCTCGCAGCAAGTGATTTTCACAGACCATGGAATTCAGCCCATTTTCAGTGACAACGATGAATCAATCGCAGAAGCCAACATTACGTCTCAACCTGAGATTTCACTCCTCATTGACTCTATTCTGTTAGATTTAAAGTCTAGCAACCTATTATCGGCACAATCTAATCTAGAAAGATCCTCAGAATACCTCTACACTCATCCAAGCGCGATTGATGCTTGGTCACAGAAAGTAGAGTCTTCATTGAATGAAAAAGACTACCAGAAGTTAGACTTTAGTGATGAGCTACTCTGCTACGAACTACAGTCTGAAAATAGCATGGTCACTCGGGCATGCATCCTAGCCTGGAAATCCATCTCAGACTACGAAAGACTGACACAGCTAGCCCGACACATCAACTTGAAGGCAGATACATTTGTAAGCCAAGAGGCTGGGATTGTCTTCGAGCACTTAGCATGCATTATCGCCGTTTATGACGTGCATGTCGCAACTAAACTCGCAGAATTAGCCGCTAAACTCTTAGCTGAGCAGCTTTTCTACAATGACCTAGAGAGTGATAAAAGAGTTTATCTCGGACGCGTATTTATGGAACTCCCCATTGAAGACCGGATTTTCTGGAGTCGAGTGATTGACAGTGAGGTCACTGAAGAAGAATGGAATGCACCTGATATCATCACTACATTTAAGACACTTAATGCTAAGGCTGATATCAATATAGAGAACTTAGCTCTCATCCGTAGCTTTGTTCCAGAGCAGCATGTTCTCAATGTGAGGGTAATACTGAAAGATAATAGTCCAGCGACTACGATTTCAACAAGCAGTGAGTATTCCAGCGCTTTTCCAAGAAATAATAATCAACACAAACATAGACGTCAGCGTTACAGCTATGAAAAAACTTCCGATAATAGCAGGTCGTTTTGGTGGGTTTGGATTCTGGTGTTCGTATTGTTCAGGATAATTATGTCTCTGAGCAAAGATCGTGGCAGTGATTATCCTGACGATTATAGTAGTGACCTTCCTCCTTACATTACCCCTGTGGACTCTAAAGATTACAAAACACCAGAAGAAATCCTCAAAGGCTTACGGAATATAGAAGAGAGAGAACAGAAAAAGAAAAATGAGTACAGGTTCGAAGATTACAAGAACGAAGGCCTAGAAGATATTGAGCCGAATTCAGATCCCTACAACCTCGAAAGCCTCCCTCATGAACGCGATCCTAATCGAAATCCATTAAGTCCAATCAAACCATCTCCAAAACCTTATCGATAAGGATAATTTACGTAATCACTAATCAACTAAAAATCTTGAAACTAAAGCTTCTTTCATCTGTCTCTTTTTGCCTAGTCTCCACTTTCGCTGCTATCGCCAATGAGGGGCATTTCACGGAGATATCTACTACGTTAGATGGCAGAGAAGTTCGATACACAGTAGAGAATAAAGCGTCTAAAATAGACCTGAATCCCACTAACGGATTCTTTGATCACGGCAGCTTTTATTCATCTGGCAAAACTCCAGCGCCTGAACATGAGAAAGATTTAATCCGAGAGAACTTCACTGACATCAACGCACTCAAGGCTGGCTCTATCCGCTGGCATATCTGGGCGAAGGAGGCAGGAAAACTTACCCTTAGCCCAATGATCACTGAACTAGATCCGCAGCAATGGGAGCTTAGAATCGATAATCGTGCTCTTAAAATCCAGGCAAAAAAACTTACCTCTATTGATATTGCAAAGGCTGGAAAGCACACTATTTATCTAAAATACAAAGGAGCAGGAAAAACTAAATCTAAAGTAAAAGGGATCAAGTTAACAGGAGCACTTGCAGACAAGATTCATGTCATTCGCACGAGATGGCGTCCAAGTGCAATCCATTGCAGATTCCTCTCATCCACCTGCCCTAGCACTAAGCTCTGGGTGTTTGAGTCCCAGAACGCCTCCCCCTTTTCTAGCTACTCCCCTATGACCACAGCCTTTGGTTACTATGGTGCTTCATTCACCACTGAGGGGGCTAGTGAGTCGATGAATTTTTCTATGTGGGTGGCTTCTAACAAGGATACTGAAATCCCACCAATCGACCAAACTCCTCACCTCTTAGCTACTGGAAGCCCTACAGCAACGTTTGGCGGATTTGGCCATGAGGGAACGGGCGTAAAAATACGTGATTTCATCACCTACCCACATCAGCCTAAGACCGTGATCCAGGCACTACGTCTAGAGATAAAAAATGGCTATAACATCTACTCTGGATACTTTTTTGATGAGCCTAGCCAAGAGTGGATTCTCTTCGCTAATGGCAGAAAACTTATTAGAACGAAACGTCCAGTCACATCACTCCGAGCCACTTCTTTCTGCGAGATTCCCGGTCCAGCGACTCGCCAACGCACCGGTGACCAAGCCCGCATCATCCAGAGGAGGGGTTGGTTTTATGGAGAAGATAAGCAATGGCACGCTGTCGATACCGTCACTACTGGGAACAAAGACTTCAGCAATAAATCTGTTTTCTCAGGTAAAGACGGGTGGCTCAGAATGGCTACAGGTGGCGTAGAGAAATACCAGGGAGAGCCAAGCTATAAAGCTGCTAGATCAGGCGCACCACTCCCTGCTTATCTATCAGAAGAAAAGATAGGCCGGCTTTTCAAACTCCCTGCTACCATAGGAGTCACTAAGGTCATCAAAACCACTACTACCAGTGCAGAGATAAGTTATGATATCCCGGTGGCAGGAACAGAAGCTAGGGCGATCATTTATTACGACACCAAAGATTGCATCAGCTTCATCCCGCGCAAGCTACATGGAACTGAACGCAGTGGACTAAGCTCTAAATTATTCGCAAAAGACAGAACTTGGAAAAATTCTACTCCAACTACACCGATAAAATCTGGTGAAAATCAATTCCACCTCAAAGACCTAAAACGAAATACCAAATACTTTTACCGGGTCTACGTAAGCAACAAGGAAGGTCAGACATGGGCTGAAGAAGCAGGGTCATTTACTACTGGTGAATGAATGAGCTTAGATCAGCTTCACACCGTCTTTTGATAACTGAACTTTGCGTTCTTTATAGAGCTGGCCGAGGGCTTTTTTGTAGGTTTTTTTACTAACTCCGAACATTGCCTGTATGGCTAATGCATCGCTTTTGTCACCTACTTCGATAAAGCCATTTCCCTGTTGAAGCTTCGACATGATCTGCTCGGCTAAGGTCCCTACTTTTTCTGCGCCAGGCTTCTGTAAAATGATATCTACTTTATCATCCTCACGCAGCTGAAGAACATACCCCTTGAGCTTATCGCCGATGCTGATGGGCTGGAAAATTTGATCATGATAGATCATCCCCCAGTGCGTCCCTTCTACAATGACGTTATAACCTTGAGTCGCTCTGCGAATAACGACGATGTCGACTTGCTCGTCTTCTAAAAATGTCCGCTTTTCCTTACCGAGGAATCTCCCTAGCTGCTATGGGGTCTGTTTTGTCGAGGACTAATTTTATTTTTGGTTATTTTGAGCGTTTTTCTTGGTTTAGG
>JAUBNZ010000411.1:0-17523 GCA_032355485.1 Bonnemaisonia californica
TATTTATTGTGTAGAAATAATTTAAGGGGTTAATAATCTAAAGCCGCGTATAAATATCACTCCGCTTATCGGAGTGATCCTAAGAATAAACGGGTACGCTAGTTCCCCTCATGAAACTGAGTTTCTTGTGCAACTTCTCCCCGCGCCTATCTCTGAGTTCTCCCCGACGCTGAGATAAACAGAATAGTTTAACCCGTCCCCGTTGCTCTCCGGAACTCGCGTACCATCCTCTCGACCCGCCGCTTCGTCGTCCCACTTGTGGTACGATTCAACTGTCACGGTCGCTTCTTGTCCCAGGAAAACCTGTCCTCCAGAAGGCCACCAAACCTCGGCTCCTTCCTTGTCTTGTGAAAAGGGAAGGAACATGTTTTGCCCCTAAAGCCTTGCGTCGTCCCCTAAGGGGGCGAACAAGCTGGGTTAGCATGTCAGACGGACCCCGAGAGCCCTTTCCCCATCTTTCCGACCTCCACCGTCCCGTTGCCGGGACAGTGTGTCCGTGAAAGACTCCAACCTCTCCGCTTCTCCACGGTCTACAAACCGTGGAGACACCTTGGTTGCGCCTCTTCGTGCGTTCCACCCCTGAAAGGGGTAGAAACAGTCTGGGTTAGCAAAACCAGTTCGATAAAACGAGCAGTTGACCCACTTTCCTCCCTTCAAACCCATCCCCATGGACGTCCCACGTTGTGGTCCCACGTTGTGGGACGTCGGTCACCCCCTCCCCAGTTCTGGGAGGGTGCGGATCCGCTTCCACATCAACCCTCCACCTGTGCCGCCACGAGGTGGAGATATCATCCTCCGGTGTGACCAAGTCAACAGCCCCGTCACGAGTATCTTTAAAGCATAGGATAAGGATACTCTGGTCCCCCAAACCCCCCTTAGGCGACTCTCACCATCACCTCCCTGGAGGAGTCTCTCTACCACCCTTTCGTAGGCCAGCTACCGAGAGTTCACTAGGACCCTGTAGCCGCAACCTCAGTTCTCTAGAGGTTGCGGAATACTACAACTGGAGCTTCCCGAAAGCGTAATGCGGAATCGAAGCCCCTTGGCTCACTAACTAATCGGTAAATATCTGGGGCTGTTGTGGTTCCGCATAGGAATGATAATGATGATGGAGATCTCGTGGAGTACATCGGTGAAATTTCCCGCTCAGTAACCGATTTTGTCCGCGGGGTGGGATTAAAGACGACCCCTACGCCCTCTGCCACGCAAAAGGACAATCTTGAAGCCATGACGCGTGTACGGATCAAGTAGGAGATGAAGGGGACAAACGAAAAGGTACAACGCACGAAAAAGTGCATTGCCCAGATACAAAACATGCTCTCACAAGCTCTGAGCATCTGGATGTACTATCTTTTGTCGCTCGTCCGTCCTGGAAACAAGTCCACACGACGTTTCCCGCTCCCTCGACACGACAACATTAAAGTAAGTTCACTGTTTTTGCCAGAAAAAGCGCTGGTTACCGCTCGGGCGGATCTCACTGCGAGGCGGCGAGCCCGCTGCCTCGTCGCTTCGCGCCCTCGCAATCTCGGGACCGTGGACTTCCTCCAGCGCTCTTCGTCCGCCCATCTCAGGGAGCATTGTTGGTACCAGATGTTTACTTGCATTTTCAGTTGTTCCTGTTTATCTCTGCATCAAAACGAGCGATCCAGGCCTGCGATGGGGAACCATTGTACACCTTCCCTATCTGGTTCAATCTGACGAGGCGCATCCGGCAGTTTAATAGATGCAAACAAATCGTCAGGAGCCGCTTTCGTTTCTCGCTATCCCCTGGAGGTGGTATTTGAAGGCAGCCGGATGGTTCTTTCACTGCCCTAACACCCTATTCCTCTGGTTTCTTCTCGCTCTTCTTAATACTTTTTCATAATAAGGTCCACTGCCGTCAGTTCTTCACTCTGCAGAATGTTGCTTGTCTCAGTCCGTTTCCTACCTCTTATTATTTCCCCGAGCACAATACGAGATTCAGCCACGAACTCATTGTCCCATAAAATCGCATATCTGGTTGGAGTTAGAGCATCAGACAACTTAGGATAAATAATTCCGGATGCATTTGCTAGCTTACTATCATGTGAGCTACCAGTATAGTTGATCGCAGCGTTTATTAATTCTCCAAAGCAGTTCCAGACGAATAGATTCGTTACATCCACTTTCCCTGTATAGCCTTTGTAGTAGGCATATTGCAGGTCTGCATCCGTTTAATCAGCGCACAGAATCCTGTCCCTATCAACGACCGCGAATACACCATTCAAAAGGCGCCTGCTTGGTCTAATGGTCTTCAGAAGCTCATGCAATGCTCTCATTTCTTCTGTGGTAGGCCAGGATACGCGGGACTGAGAGTGGGAGGGGTCCGAAACGATGTTGTACTATGAAAGCGCGGTTGCCTACGGCGTGGAGTGCACCGAGGTCTTCTCCTTCTAATGTGGCGCTCAACAGTGGAAGATGCTGCACATATTGCAGCAGCAGCAATGATTGTAAAGGTGTGCTGCGGTGGAGGCGCCATGAAGGGGATATGGGCGGCTCGTTGCTGTACAAGATCGAGGTATTAGGATAAAGTACGGCAGAAGTTCACCCAGCTCCTTTACTTTCACGCTTTACAGTACTTTGGTCGGCGTTTTGTCAACTGGCTACCCCCCTTGACCCCCTGACTACTTTTCGCCCCGTTGGCCAAATTTTCTACGCGCTCATTGGCCAATGCGTCATGCGCCGTAGTCATTTGGTCATATGGTATACCTGGTTGCACCCACTGGGTGTCAGTGAAGTTAGGCGTAGGAGAAAAATGACGACAGGGAGCACCACCACAAGCAACCTGTGCTTCCAAGCGTGGCCCTGAACTCTGAAGTTCGAAGGCCAGCCCGAATAAAAGAGAAAAAAAAGAACGATAATGGACGAGATAGATTGGAAACAAGGACGAATGGACAAATCAGGATTGAAAACAACACATACAAATTAGTATAAAATAGGAAACCGGTTACATGAAGGAAGACAGAAAGTAAAAGAGGTATCGATCCCACATATCGTACGTTGCACGTCACTAGGAGAGGATGTGCCCTAATTTATCAATTAAATTAAGCAATGCTTCGCCGCAATAACAAACTGCAGGTAAGATTGGCATGGATACTCACATTCTCACTGCTCCATGAAGATAGTGATGATAGAAATGCCTCTCAAACAAAATACCTTTCAAAATAAGTTTTCCTGTTGCTTACTATTTCGCGTGATATGTAGCCTTTCCCCCTTCGAGGAGGTTCACTCGGAAAGCGCTAAGATACATTCATGGCAACGTATTTCGATGAACTTCATATATGTTTACTGTACAGTACTATAGAATAATCCTCTGCAACGCAGAGAAGTACCGAGGAGTACATATCCAGAGATAGATATCCTTCGAACAGTAACAGGAGTGTTACCCATGGTACAACGGTACCAAAGGATGCCCATACCCCTTGCACTCATTTCTAGTCAATGTCCCCAAGTTATCAACGGTATCCAGTTTCGGTAGAGCATATAGATGATCTACTACTACGTAGATCAAAAAATGTATAGAAAATTACAACACTACACTCTCGACAGATATTATTGCATGTCTTCTCTTAGAAGTCCCTAAAACCCTGACCGAATCACGTATTGCAGAATACCCTTCTGCCCTTTTCGACGGAAAATCTCCAAAATAGTTCCCTTTTTTAGCAACTTGGGCAAATAGGAATATCTGGTGACTTTAACCAGAGGGCCCGACAACTATTTCAGTCGGATGTAAATTCACATATGCATGGGTGTCTGCGATCTTTCGGAAACTAAATATCAGAGAACCGAGAAGGGGATTGCCGAGTATCAACGATTCTCAGCAATACTGCAAGAGTATTCGAATCTCGACTTTCGCGCGGGTCGGAGTAAATCAATTCAATGACTCCGTATAACAACCGCTGTTGTTCAGATAATTTTCGCTGTCGTTCTTTCGATACGCTTCTCTTTGTGAGCAACCTCTTATTCGCCTCCATTCTATTCATAGTGTCCCGAATCGTGCGAAATGGCCACTTCGAAATTCCGTAATGTCTACTCAGGTTTGAAAATGTGGTTCGCTTCAGTCGAAGTTTCTTCTCTGCTTTTGGTCTTTCCAAGTGAAAAACAGCCTTGAGGTCCTCTAGGCCAATCCCTGCTGTTGTGGGAGGTTTTTGGACTTCCTTTCGCTTTGTACTTCCAGTCAGCGAAGCCCCCCTCACATCATCTGTGCAAACTGAGAATCGTTTTTGCATAGAACGAATGGTTTCTTCGATGCTACTTCCGGAGCAGCTCAAGTTTGGACCATCAGGTTGACTCAGATTACCCGTACCTCCCTGGTAATATCTTGAAACATCAGAGGACAAGACGCTCATGGTAGCTGATCCACGGTCGAGGCTTCCGATCGAGCTACAATGGGATGAAATTGGATCGATACATGCTTCATCTTTTGGACGATCTCTTCGTCCACAGTCAAAGGTTTCAAAAGTAAGGCTTTCACATTGTGAGGCCTTGATTTCAACGCTGTCTGTTGCCTTTGAATGCGTCTCTTCCAGATCAGGGCGATCTTCAAACGATTCAGATATGGAATCATTTCGCCCAACCTCCGTAATTTGATCAAATCTTGTGTTCCCGGAAACTAGAAAGTCGCTTTTAAAGTTCCATTCGGTTTCTGCTTGCCTCCCAGACCCACTAAGCAAATCGTCAAGGGCTGTCGCATTGTCGTCATCTTCCTGTAGGAATAAGTCGCATGTCTTCTCCATGTCACCCACTCTTGTTCCACAAAATAAAGTATACTCCCTCTGTGTAACCGAAGTTCAATGCGTAAATTTTGCAACGAATTGAGAAATCAGTGCTATGAAAACAAGAATGAAGCCAAGTTGTGCGGTATCACTCTTCGTTAAGTAGCTCGTGTGAACCCTTCCGATTTTCTTAACACTACTAGAAGGTAATCACCGCGCGAACGTTCATCCGATTTCGTTCCGCTACCTGTGGACCAAAAGTATTTGTCTCTTGGTACATGCTGGCGCTTGGATTATGATTTATGATAAATTTGTCAGAAAAGCGTCTTGCCCTATCAACTGATTTGAACCCACGTCTCGAGGTTTCGGTAGCATTAAAATAGCTTGGGCTGCGCCCTGACGGCTCCGTTCAATCTTAAGATTAAATAGGCTTCCTATACTGTACCATCATGTCTTAGCGGAAGGCACGTTACGGAAGATTTACATAGTATCGTTCCTCTCAAAACGTACCATTTTAGAATAGAGAGCTACACAGTACTGCGCCTTAAGAAGAGGCCCAAAGTAGTGGTTTAATTTATGAGACAACAGACCATTGCCAAAATAATATACTGTTAGCATGTTGCAATAGATTAGGAATATAGAAGTATTGCTCTTAGAGTATCTTCAATAAAGTGAAAACTATGAAATAGAGTTGCGCTATCCCAGTTTTTTTAAGCCCACCACAGGTTATTGAGGAACTTTATTTAGAACAGCTCCCTACCCTATCCCTGGTATCGTTAATATTAAGGATATTCGAATAGTATGGAGCAATGGAAAGATACGTTCCCCCCCAAAGGTACGTAAGAGTGATGAAAACGCCTCAAGAGTTTGAGAATTCTTGTAACAGAGAATAATCAGAGCAATTGCTGTGGGAATCCCTACTACCAAGTTCCGGGTAAGGACGGACAAATCCCGCCACATCCCCTCTACATACTGTAAAGTTTCCTACAATAGAGCAGCAACAACTTGTACATGTACGTACAATGATGTACTAAAGTATTATACTGAAGGGCTGTGCATTATTGTGCAGCATTATGCACTGTACGTTACTGAAGATCTGAACCACCAATGGGTTGTCTCATAGTATCAATATTATTATCATTTTTAACTGAATTCATTAGTTCTATGCATCACTCATGTGCAAGGATTTGTGAAATGTACAATCACGAAGCACACCGTAGAGTAGAACTACTGTACATACTGTAGTGTACTGTACGGTATTATTCTATATTCTAAAGCTTAGCGAAGAGAGCAAACTACTGTACCGTATATAAATATATACTATATTCTGAGTGTAGATTTAACCAGTACAAAACCTGAAAAAACGGTTTCGTGAAAACGATTCATTTTTGGAAATGTGTCACAGATTTTTTTAAGTTCTCCATGTTTTATGTGGATATCATGTAAATATCTCCAAATTTCACCCAGCAAAGATGGCACAGATACATGTACTTTGCACACTGCTTATGCCTGCTGTACCCCTGACCAAAGTGTGTTCCGAAACATGCCACAACTACTACTACCGAAGAGTATAAATCTACCGAAAAGATCTCGAGTTCGATGCTCGAGGAAGACAAGGTCGATTAGAGATGAGCAGAGTAGCCATCAAGACTACATCAGGATACTGGACAATCTTTATACTAAATGAAGTAATCACATCTACCAACATGTTCAAAATACGAGAGCGGTAGTCTCTAGAGTAGACGGACTACTCCATCTATGGGTGGAAATAGAAGAGACGGTATCACTACTCTATCAGGTTCTATGGGATCCAGGACACTGTTCTATTCACCCCAATGCTTATCAGTTGTAGACACGCATCTACGACACAAAAAGACACCCTGAGCATTGTTCATATAGCAGAAGAAACCTATATTCAACCCTGTCACAGTCAGCGAAATAGACACCAGAACAGATCCTATATTCCTATATTCCTCAGATTTGTAAGTTCAAGTACTACTTGTTTTAGTGCCTTGCCTAGCCCTTGTGAAATTCTGTTTGATGATCTGTTGGCCTGTTTGAGTATCAAATTCTCATGGGAGAAATGCCAGTAGTATCAGAAGTTCAATATGCTCTACTTGCTCTTCAGATAAACCATATATGAAAGCACAAACGAGAGCGGGCGTCAGACCTCGACACTAATTTTCACGGTTCTCGGGCAGACATTCTTGTTATATGTCAAGGGGACAAACTTCACTTGTTCTAGTCGCCCGATCAATTCTCAGAGCTATCAAACCGACAAACGTTCCAGAGGAATGGTATCCTAACAGCCCTTTGGTTCTCTGAGCTCTTTTGTAATCTTGATTTGAGGTGGAAATATTGCTGTGCAGTGTATCAAGGTTTACGAACGACGTGCGAAGAAAGATAGTGATTTGATAGCCTCGTTGCGTTGATGTACGTCAGTGCTACAATCACAGTTGATTTTTTTGAATGCAACCTGTTACGACGACTTCTTCACTTCGTTCTTTCTCTGTGCAGTACTACTACTACTATAGGGATGGCGAGTAGGATGCACACGCAGATTATTATATTCTCCAAAATGTGGAGCCATCTCCATGTGTTTGATCACCCTTTTCAAGATTCTGACCTTATAGCGGACATTTAGACTTATCACTCAATCTGTGCAGTACTAATAACTCTTTTTCGTAAGGAGGCGATATGGTTTCAGTTCTGGCGCCGAATTGTGTGTCAGCTCCAATCATATATCAACAGATCGTAAAACAGATGCTGCGTGAAGCTTGTCAGTCCTTAGTAATAATAAATACTAATATTTTGACATGCTTCATTCACTACTCGAAGAACGACAGATATGAGAATGATGAAGCTCAGATACTGTGGCTGGTCAGAAAAAATGCAGAAAATATTGAATGAAAATATGTACATTTAGAGGTACATGTGCCAGTGGCGCCGAATGGTGTCTGTGTGTGCGCGCGCAAAGCTGGGAAACTAGAATCCTACCTGTGACGATTGTGTGACACTTTTGCCAAGGGGGCTGTACGTTGTTAAAACGCAGGGCTAAATTACTAGATCCATATGTTTGAGTGACGCCTCCCTCGCTGAGCAGTGGAAACCTTGACATCTTTTAATAAAATAATACTTCTTTAATATTTAAGATGTTGTCGATAACTATTTCTGTAAGCTTGCAGCTTGCTGAAGTATAGTAAAGTACAGTACATGTAACCTTAGTGTTGATCCTCGCATTTTGCATGTCTAAAGTGTACACGGTTCAATGATTGTGTTTTTTACAACATTATACGCCATATAGTGCTACACTGAACAAATAAGATATGCTTATGTATATCGGTTGAGTGGTTTTATAATTTGTAAATATTGTACCGTTCTGTCTGTATTCGTGCTACATACATCATGTATGTAGCACGGGTACATAACTGTATCTGCACTGTATGATGCAGTACAGTACCATACAGTGCAGTTCTGAACATAATGTTCAGTATTATATCATACAAGTGCTTTTTGTCATCCCTCTGGATGTAAAGTATACTTGCTGTTAGGCCACG
The DNA here is from genome assembly GCA_032355485.1 of Bonnemaisonia californica. NCBI lineage: Eukaryota > Rhodophyta > Florideophyceae > Bonnemaisoniales > Bonnemaisoniaceae > Bonnemaisonia > Bonnemaisonia californica. The sequence continues at coordinate 8,291 of JAUBNZ010000411.1, forward strand.
GTGATATATATTTCAGTTGGATACCCATGCAAAAAAAGAGCAATACAAGCATTCTCCAACCTCGTCTTCATGGAGAGCTTGGAGGTGATGGCAAGTTCTCATTGGGAACGAGTCCACTGAGTCATAGTCGTACATATCATGCGGATGTTCGATTTTGGAGCGTATCAGATTGGGTAAGGGGTATCTGTTTGTCATTGACATATACAAAGCATCCCCGTCTTCCGGACATCTTCGAGTAGCATACATGTCGAGAGACGTGACGCATATATGAGAATAATATAACACAAATGTTACATATTTCATTCATCTGTTGGTATTTTTAAAATATGAAGTACTTATTGATACATTTGAATATTTTAATAATAGGGCTCCACATACACTAAGCAAAACCAGCTTGATAATCTGAGGTTGTGGCGGACGTAAATAAATAAAATGAAAAAGAAGAAACAGGTGCAACTGTTTGGTTCTAATCAAGGTGGCAGTTTTTAATATAACATCTCAATGCCGAAGTTCAAGTGGGATCTTATCTAGAGTAATAGTATACTAGAAGATTAGGATACTGACAAAAAAGAAGAGTGTATATCGCCCTCTAGTTCCTAGAGTACCCTTCAAAAGAACGTACCCTTCGAGTTGCGGCTCCTTTACAAATATTAAGTACATTACTGCCCTTTACTGACTTGGGTAAAACGACACTATCATAGTGGGGGATACAGTATCATACATTAACGGACATATGAAGGTGCTCAACTCTCGTTGAAGAGGTGGTACTAAGACTTATAAACGTACATTACTAATACTTCTAGGAAGCCCATAAATCAGAGTATATCATTGAACACGGTATTTTCAAGTTCTGCACTGAAACTACAATACAGAACTTCACCACGCATTGGTCTGGGAAGAACGTTTTCGAAGGGTATCTTTGAAGGTTATCAGGGATACCCTTGTACCCTCAGACCCCTTTGATCCCTGGGTATACCCCTGGTAATGTGGCCCTGTATTGTTACCCTTCGAAGGAACTCTTATATCTGTCTTGTCCTGCCGTAGAGATGGCCATTCTTACATTTCGATATGGGAGGCATCTAGATCGCCGATACTGTACAGATGCCACTGTTCTTACTGGAAGTAATATAGTACTGTAGTAAGTAATGTCTTACTAGTACATTGAAGACCCCTATATGTACTAAGGTGATGTTAAATTAGTACATGATGTTATTGTGCATGACACTGTTCTTTACATAACATGACACCCTCTACCTCCTCATAAAGCACACAGTACAGTGTAGAACTAAGAAAGATATGCAAGCATGGGTATTGCTTCATGGGGAGTACGCCCCTATCAGCGTCCCCCTTAACCCAACACAGTCCGGTCATAAATAAAACCCTCCCCCCACCTCTGCATGATGGGGTGGAAACGGGGCAGCTCAAGTTAAAAAAGTGGAAACGCTCGAGGAATAAATATAAAATTAAATTACTGGACGAAATAATAGCAATACTATTATTGTGCATATTGTAAAACTAACAGAGGGTTTTATGTAACTTTGTAGAACCGTCAGCAAACGGAAAGAAGCGATTCAATGGGGTCGAGCTTCCTAGAGCCGCCTCCTCCCTATCATGGAGGGAAAGGGTGATGTTCAATATATACATAAAAAGGAAGGAACGAAAATGTAGCCAAACACATAGTAGAGAAATATACTGGAGTACGCTGCAATGACAAACTGAGGGCCTTTCTTACGACGGGAATGTGGAGAATGTTTTTGGAAAGGGAGTGATGTGGGGCTCTGTAGTTGGTTGATAACTCTAAGAATGTGTATACTAATCACGGCGCCCACGGCGTCAGGTGCCACTTTTGGGATCCCTCGGTTCCCTGGATTTTGTAGCATCGGTGTGTGGAATTCTGGTAACGGTGGCTAGATACTCCCGGAGCGAAGATACAGATAGGGTTGACGAAGTGCAGCTTGTAATAGACGGTAGCTGGTTGGCTGCAGTGGGACAGGTGTTTTCGTGATGATAGCGCAAACCCCCTAGCCACAACGTGCCCAAAATCCTGCCGTTAAGAAAGAATCTGGTCGAGCGTTAAATTTCCCAAGGCACAGGCTATCATAAGCCAAAAACCGTCACCACATTTAATAAACCCAAACCACTGGAGATAGTGCTCTTTTCTTTGAACACTTCAAGTGTTCTTCTCTCTGTCCCTCTGTTTTTCTTTATGTTCGAAATAAGTCTTGTATCAAACATGCAAAGAGCAAAGAACAAGACACGGTCAAACGAGATGCCCTTTTAGACTGTAGTCTAAAATAGTGAGATAAAAAACGAAACGAATGTAATAGATGCAATCATTCCGTACAGTAGATACAATCGTTAAGTATCCTGAATTGATTCAGGATTCCTGAATGGTAATCCTTCCGTACTATAAACTTCACGTACAGTATATCTATGCAGTCAAACTTCTTGTACCCTTCGGGAATGGTAACGTACTATATATTTCATATATATATATACATATATGTATATATATGTATATGTATATGTAACTGTCCGGGCTCTTGTTCACCCTTCGAAGGGTACCAGGCGTGTACCGTATGGGTAGGGTACCCTGGGGTACCCCTGGTACCCTTCGGTAACTCAAGGGCGGTACCAGGGGTAACATGGGTACTGTACCCCTCAGTTACACTCGGTACCGCAGGTACTCCTGGTACCACCTTCGAGTGGGGATGACGCGGTTTTAGAGAACTTACAAGTGTCCCAGTGGCGCGCGTTGCGCGTGCTATACGTTGGATACTTCCGAAAAATATGCGAAAGATTTCATGACAATATTATATCGACGAAAATCGTAGAAAATCCCGCCCCCAAAACATGGTTCGTTCTTTATTGAGGTCTAGTGTGTAATAAGGACTTCAGGATGCATAACATTCCTCGTTCGACCGTCAGCTGCAGGAAAGAGCACACCGAAGTTGTGAAGGTGGTTCGCACGGGATAGCTCTACATATAGTTGTCCATCTTAAACTCATTCATCACCAAAGTCTAGATCAAACTTGCTGATGAAGGACTGCCCTTGAGACTTGTTCGTTGTGAGAGCGAAGAAGAATCGTACGGGAAACTATGTTCTCATGAAACCCATTACGAGAAAAGTTTCGTCCCCTGGGCCACATGAAATCCACGAAAGTAGAAGAAATTTCTGGAACGTGTACCGATCGCATTTCGTAAGTATCGAATGGTGTTAGTGTGGTTCCCCGCGATTTAGCGAGCGCTCTTGATCTATCTATTCTCTGGGACTAAGTTGCGTAGTAGCATAACAATGAAACGCTTCATAACACGGCTGCGGTAGTCTGTGAGCACAGAACAGATAATAAGGATGTTTACCATTTCTATAGATATCGAAGCGCATTCTGATATTCGATATCTACTCTATCCACGCTGAATTACGTCTTTTAGTTCCCTGGAAATCTGTCTCCAACGAATTTGTTAATTTCCTGAAGAAACATATTCGTAATGGTGAAAATTGTGCGTGCCGTAAACCATTTTGGGTCTTGATTGGGTTCCAATATGCCACCAAACAATTTTCTGCAGAGGTCTCGCTCGATTTATACACAATTTACGGGAACTGGGAGTTCTACACGTCCATCCAAAGGGGCTTGCAATAATCCGTGATCCGTATTGAGTAGGTATGTAGGGGACTGCAGCGCTGCTTCATATGATTTCCGGTCGCTTCGAAGTTCGGAGAGGCTCATGTTCTCAGTGAGGTGTAAAGATTTCAGTAAGCGGTACAGAATTGAAGGCCTGAGGCAGGGGTGGAAAGTATAGGGACGTGATCCGCTGGGAAAACTGGACAAATCTGCTGGAAGTCTCTGCAAATGAGAAATAAGTTTCCTCCAAATGACACTGCAGAGTTCATGAGATCTTTTAGTGATCTGTAGAAGGTTTCTATTTCATATCGTTTTGCCATGAATACTCAGTCCCAAATGATCAAGTTTGCTTGCCGGGCACGCATCGCAGGTTCGAAGTTGACAAAAAGGTTGCAAGTTGTCTCGTCCGTAGATGGGATTGGTATCTCTGAATATTGAGAGAGAAGTAAGTCCGCCATGAAAAAGTTGCGTAGTTACCGGGGAGGATGCGATAGTGAAAAAGTTCTTTCCGTTGATGGTGAGGAGTGCTTGGCTTGCGTTGGCTATAAAGGATTTAACCTTCTATACTGGGGGAACCAGAAAGAATAATCGCCTTGAAATGAGCACTGGGGAGTTTGCGGTAGACGCAGAAGATGGTTGAGGTTGGAAGTTGATACGCCAGGAATCACAGGCCCCACTACTTCGTCTAAAAATTGTCGCTGCGGATCCTTGAAGGCAGCATTGGAAGGATCGAGCCGAAGTAGAAATGTCGTTTTCGATTCTCCTGTTTCCTGTAATTTTATTTCACAGAATTTACACTCCATCGGGAGATAGTTTAGAACATTCTCTCCAATTTTTATTCGTGGGGATGTGGCCGAGAGATAATGATTCAATCCCAGGAGCACATAAAAGAGGGCATACACATTGGATTTCAGAGCTTGAAGAGTTGGAGAATTTCCCAAGAATCGATTACGGGTGTCGGTGATGAATATGCTGTTCTGCTTGTCCCATAGAAGTAACGGGTTGAAGGGATTGAAACATCCAACAATCGTAGCAAAAAGCTCTGTGAGACGGATAAATGTCGATCGAGATGCCTCTTCCAGCGGTCGTCTCCACTCTGCAACGTCGATGGGAAGTCTAAGTTGAATGCATGCGTCGCGAAAGCTACTAAGCTCGACGCCTTCAATGACACGCAGGTCATTGTACGACGTCTCTGCTCGCATTGCACTCAGACACTTCAACCTCGGTCGGGATGGGGGGAACCCTCGGAACCCTCCTCACACCCGGCTCACCCGGAAGTTGGGAGTCACGCGGAATTTGGGACCCGTCAACGGAAACACCACATCACTCACCTCGAGCTGATAGCTGTGACGGAAAATCTGAAAAGCTTCTCAAACCTTCTGCAACCCGACAACGTCAAGCGTCTCAAGCTCTGGGAGGACTACCAAGCAGTCGTCCATATCGTAAACTCAATGGTATCACGTTCTCCCAAGCTCATGGACGAAGTTCGCACTCTCCACAAGGTCATGCAACGGCTCGGGGTAACCTTGAAAGCGGAATACCTTCCTTCCGCGGTGAATCGCTTCGCAGACCGACTTTCTCGGTTAAGGCTGAAAGACGATTGGCGGATCGACCCAACCGCTATTCAGCCAGAGCTCCTGATGCTTCCCCCGGAAATAGATCGCTTCGCCGACTCACAAAACTCCCTGTGCAAACGGTTCAATTATGCCTTCCATTCCCCCGGCACGGAAGCAGTCGATGCAATGTCTCAAGACTGGTCTCGAGATCGCAACTTCTGGAATCCTCTCATCTAATTGCTGCCACTCGTGGCAAGAAAGATCTTCGAAGAGCAGGCTCGCGGGGTCCTCGTCACTCCGTATTGGCCAGCTCAACCATGGTTCCCGCTCCTACGCGCTCTTTCGTCCGACTTGTCGAATCGTTCAGTCCTCCCGCCTCTTCGTCAAACCCGATTGGTGCGACACGTGGGTTCCCAACCCTCACTGGAAGGCAGCAGTTTGGACGATTCCCGGTCCAAAACAGCGAACCAACTTCAAGCAGCTCTGATGCGCCGAGTCCAAAGGATAGCTGGATCTTCTCACGGAGCCACTATCGCCTCCCTCATGGTTCAGTCTCAATCCAACAACACTTGGCTCCAAAAAGCCACTGGCTGGATCAAGTGGGACCAGTTCTGCTTTATCGACCACTCGGACCCGTTCGCTGCGTCAGAGCCTACAATCCTTCGCTACCTAGGATGGCTCTATTCTGAAAACAGAGTTTCGGGTGCTTCTGTTGGCGGTTACCTCAGTAACCTTTACACGATCTATCGGAAGCTAGGGCTAACGGAACTTGCGTACACGCCCTTGATTGGTTACGCACTGCGAGCTTACCGCACTGCAGACAAGAAACGCAAGCAACTGGATGATGGAATGAAGCCAGAACGTCGCGGACTTCCCGCCTCAGTCATCATCAAAATCCTCGACTTAGGGCTTCATACCTCGGACCTGCAAACGCTCCGCAACTGCACGGCCGTGGTCACCGCCTACGTTTTCTTTTCACGTGGCGAGGCCGGATCTGGCCTCAAGTCAGAAATGATCTCCATCAGTTCTGACAAAATCTGTCTGACGGTCCTGGAACGGAAGAACAACACGTCTACTCCGTACTCTCTCGAGTACCCGCGTTGTGACACCAAAAGCCCCGTCGACCTCCCGCTCAGGTATTGCGACAGAACTCAGCCGCATTCTGAACTGTTTTGGCAACCGCCCAGTCTCTCGGGCTTCAAGACTTCAAGCAAAACGATGACTCTCTGGCTGGATCAGTGCCTGAGAGCACTGGAAATAGTACCGCCTCCGGCAGTTTCATGGACATCGCACTCGTTGCGAATCGGTGCAGCCTCTGAAGCAGCCGCTCTCGGAGTCCCTCTCTACCGCATTCGTGCGTGGGGCGACTGGTCACCCACCTCTAAGGTGTTTGAGACCAGTTACTTAGACCCAAGGTTTAAGGCTACCAAGGAGTCCCACTGTTTGTTTTCACACCTTGTTGGTGCGAAAATCACGTTTCGTTCGGGCATTTTCAACCATCAATAATTCACCCATTGGAATTGGAATTGTGAAATGAATTTGTAATTGACGAAAAGGCGCGTATCGTTGTCCCCGTATGACACGTGACATCCGGATGTGGGCGCACTATTCCCGATCCGTACTGCACAAGTTTTTCATGTTTTCAACAAAACATTTGGCATGGCTGGTTCCCGTTTGTGGCATGAGCACGCCGGTACAGCCACCTACAAATTTGGTAATTTTTCGGATCGGACAAAGGCCCATACTTGATTCACTGGCGTTCGGACATATCATTCGCTTCCAACGAACGCATACGCCAACTCCCAAAGAACATTTAAGGGAATGTTTCATGCCCGGTTCTACTCATCTCTCCTCTTCAAGTCGTCGCTTTCCTTTTAGCTCCCTCCCTCCCTTTCGTAGAACGGTAATCAAGTCAATTAGTTTTCGCGCGTGCGTCAAAATCAGTTCAGCGAGCTCGTAAGCACACCCTAACAACTTCCGCCACGTGAAGGCTTTTGACTTGGAAATCACAGCTGCGCCCGGGGTTCTTCACGATGAGTCGGCTAGACCATCGCTCCGTTCCCTTGACGCAACTCTTCAACACCCGTTGATACTCACCCCCCTCTCGATTTAGTCATCTGGATAGAAAGCGCTGAGCCTTTGATACGCGGGTAGCCGACAGTCACTCTCGTGACGCCCCCCTTTTTGCCTCCCTGGCTGGGGCCCGCATATCTCAGGAATTCACAGTTATCTACCCACACAACTTCCTCTCGAACACGGCTTCTCAACGGATCTCGGTTAATACCTGGTAAGTTGCAAATTAGTAAGTTGTAATACTTAGTTCCCTTTACACACACAAAAAGCATTAAATGGCATAGCCAGTTTGAGCAGAAGGGGTTGTTGAAAGTATATTTTTACTTCTGTAGGGATAATTTTATAGATTCAACAGACGACATGTACCCCTACCTTGTAAAATAGTATTTCTGCTGTGGCGCTGAAGTCGATGATGAGGTTTGTGCAATTGTTCTCCTTCTGCGCAGGATTCCTTGAGGATTACATTTTTTGGATTCGTTCCACGTGAAGTATTTCGGAAAGTGATCGTAGCGAATCTGGTGCGAATCGGGGTACTTCATTTTCGCTATGAACTATTGCGCTATTTTGGTACCGAGTCGCCTGTCGCTGTGCAGCTGCTGCAGCATCTTCCTCTGGGAAGTAAACTTTGTCATAGCCTTCTAGATGGACGTCCAAGCGATGGAATACGTGAAGTCGGTTAACAGTGTCAAACGCAGGCAATCTCCTGAGGGAATCAGATGCAGAAACGTATCTTACATCTTGGAAACTACTGATCTCTTCGTAGCGATTTTTATTAGAAATGAACAGCATAGTAATGCCTGTTGTACCCCGTACGGGGATTACTACGTTTATTTTGACGACCCTGCGCGGGAAAGACCGCCGAAACCCGCCCACCCGCCTAATTCGATTGAATTAAGGCAGATGGACGGGATCACGATGACTTTTGACAGTACGAATTGACGAATGAAATCCATCGGGCATTTCATTCGTCAATTCGTACTGAATCACCCCCCAGATAGGGGTTGATAGGATGGATGGTGGTGCGGAAAAAATATGTTTGGAAGGGTATGAGAAGGGGTTAAATCGGTCGGAAACCGAAGGGAAACTATAACTGTAAGAATCAACCCCTCCCTGTAATGGGAGGGGTGTACTGATTGCCACTGATACTGTAAGCCCTGTCAGCCCTCGAGGCGGGTTGGTAGACAGAGTACACCATCATAAACACCCCACTGCGGTTGTTTCCTGGTGGATTGATGTTATTGGCCGAGGATAAGGGGCTACCGACCATCGGCTCCTATGGAAGAGCACTGGATAACCTACTATTACCCTACCCATTAAATGGGTAGGATAAGGGTCCAACAACCGCCGCCCCTACGTGTGGTCTAAATTTTGTGTAATTGTAAAGAAGTAACAGTTCGGCCACCCGACATGGGTGGCCGAAGAATCTTGTGCCACCCTATAACCCTCAGCGGGCTCCGACGTAGCCCGCTGTTTTGGCTGGCTGAGTCTATTGTGACTGTTTTATTTAGTAATAATTTTAATGGGTTAATTATCAAAAGCCGCGTATAAATATCACTCTGCTTATCGGAGTGACCCTAAGAATAAATGGGCAAGCGAGTCCCCCTTGAAACTAGTTTCAGGTGCAACAGCATCAACCGCGCCTTCATCTGCGTTCTCCCCGAAGCAGGGAGAAACATACTATGTTAGCTCAACCCTTTGGTTCCCCGGGGCTCGCGTACCATCCTTCCGAACCATCTCCTCGTTGTCCTCACCCGTGGGACGACTCAACTGTCTAGGTCGCCCCTGCACAAGGACAGCCTGTCCTCCAGAAGGCCACCAAACCTCGGCTCCTTCCCTGTCTTAAGACACAGGAAGGATCATTGTCTGCGCCTCAAGCCTTGCGTCGTCCCCTAAGGGGACGAACAAGCTGGGTTAGCACGACAGATCGACCCGAGAGCCCTTTCCCCCATCTTTCCGGCCTCCACCGTCCCGTTGCCGGGAC
>JAUBNZ010000412.1:0-17513 GCA_032355485.1 Bonnemaisonia californica
TAACCCTGAGTCTGCTGACTCGTTTACTGTAGAGTAGTGGGCAATTGAAGCTACTTAAGTACTAATTATAAGTAGCCCCTATTAGGCCCTACTGTGCCACTTGCCCCTTGTGGTCTATAGTAGCCTAGGGGATATCCCCTACAGTAATTCTAAAAATTAATTAATTGAATGCATGTGCTAACATTCATCATAACATTTCGAACTTGCACGGCTGGTGCCCAATTCTTTCGCGTTGCACACGTGGTGACCGTTCAGGTCCGTAATGCACTGCTGTGCCCTTTGTCTCGCCCCAAACGAGGTGTGACTCCCTTTTCTTCCTACTAGCACCGTCGATGGTGCACACATCACCTATCCTAACATAAAACCTTCCACGAAGGGGGTAGGCTATATCTTAGCCATTTAAGCCAATTGATCTGCCATTGTTTTCCAAATCTCTCTCGGAAGTGTCACGAATCCAAAAATATATCCTAACTATTCGGAGATCTATGTAGACAAAACCTCCCTCATGATTCCCGTGCGGAAAAGGTAAAAGGAGCGCATTGTCTTTAATTACTTTCCTTTTCCCTTCTTACCTGCCAATGCATCCTGCAGGTCTAATTGTTATGGAAGTTTCCACATGCAACTTAATGTCTACAAATATAGTAGAAAAAGAAATTCCATCTCGGTGTTTCAAAGGTCATAAGTTACAGATATAAATAATTAAGGCAAAAATGAAGTGACTCACGTAACATTTAGCAGAAAGTATAGTGGCTATAGCTTTCATTTCGGCTTACAGTAATTTAGTATGCATATTATTGATTTTTGGAGATGGTATAGCGGCTATAGTAGGTATAGCTCTCATTTCACTCTGCATTTCTTCAACTCCTGTGGGGATTGTAAGTATTTTTCTTGTGTTGGGTGACCAAAACCCCCCAAAAACCGTACATGTTCGAGTGAAGAAAGCCAGCATTCCATGGGGGTTACAGGCCCTCCCGTGCGGCGCATTGAAAATCCGTCAAGATGTTCCCTTAAAGTCACAGTTCATATCCAGCTTTTTGACTGTTAAACCTATTAATCCCTAGAAGCTGTACTCCAATAAGGTTTCCTCGATTTAGTTTAGGAAATAGCACTTTTTCCTATCAGTTCCATCTTCCAATTAAAACAACAAAGCCCTCTTAAAGCATTTCACGAATCTCAATACTTCCGCCTCATACTCGCAATGTCTGGTCTCTCCTGGGGCAAAGATTGAGGAAGCCTCAAATGGAAAGGTGGCCGGCAACAATTAAGAAATGATTCCACAAAACTTCCACTCGCAACAGGCCCAACTGGCCCAGTGTTTGCCTTCTTCTCTAATCTGCAGTATTATCTAGCTTTGCCTCATCCACATCTCGTGTGAATGTTGACTATGCTGGGTATCTGACGGATCATTCGTTCGGGGAAAGATTTCCGGGCCGCGATATTGAGGAGTATGGGTGCATTTAGTACCACACACGAGGGTACTACGGACACTTGGGCGACCCTTCAGGGGGAACGGTCGCCAATTCCGTCCGCCCGCCCAATTGCTTCTGAATTAAGACGGATGGACGGGGTAACTGATGACTCCGCCCTACTAATTCCCACGCCCTTTGGGCGAGAGAACCATTTGGAACCAAGTCATCAATTTAATACTTTAATAACTCCCGTATTGGGGGTGATAGGATGATTATGGTTCGAAAAACTAGATATTTATGAAAGATATGAAACGGGCGGCAAATCTGTAGGTAACCAATAGGACACTCGAAGTGTAATAACGCACCCGCTCTGTAAATAGAGGAGTGTACTGTGTGCCACTACTACTTTAAGCCCTGTCAGCAGTCGATATCGGTTGTTGAGGGCAATAGACTATTATAACGACCACACTGCACATGTCTCTTGGAGGGCGGATGTCATTGGCCGAAGCTAAGGGGGCTACTATACACTACTCCAGTTGGGATGTGTTGAGTAACCTACAGTATTCTAACCAGCAATCGGTAGGATTAATTTCCAATCAGGCATTATAACTATTCCTGCAACCGCCGCTCCCAAGGGTGGCCTAACAATTGGTTAATTCCAAGCGATAAGGAAACTTGGCCACCGGGCACGGGTGGCCGAGGATCTTATAGTAACCAATAACAACCAACGGACTCCAAAGTAGCCCGCTGACTGGCTGACTGAACGTATTGCGAATTTTAATTATTATTGTTTCTTTTATGGGGTATAATTATCTAAGAAGCGTATAAATATCAAGGGAAAAACTTTTGCAGTGATTCTATGACCTCGACATCAACAATTTGTCCGGATGATAGGCCTGGAGAATGTGGCGTGGGGTATTTATAGATCACCGTCGTTGGTATGCAACTGCAGCAGCAACTGTATAAAGAATACGACTCCCATTCTATTGCAATAGCCATGGAATTCTCAGCTTTCGCCCATAATAACACAGAAGAAGCGATTACTGTGCTCATCAGAGATGCCAAGAATATGAATATCTCAAAGATCATTTCATCCATTCTCAGCAGTCCACAGTGATGTCTCCTGCGGAGCTCACCGAACGTTTTAACCTCCAAATACAAAGACAAAACGAAGAAGAGGTAGTTGTCAAAAATCTTTGGAAGAACTTGGAACGTACTACATCGCAGCCTTCATTCCAACCCTTTGACACTTCAAATTTCCTCTGTACTATCGGCTGCATATACCTTACTGCAAGAGATTCGAGAAGCTGCAGCAAATTGGTCTACATTGGGGTTATTTTGGTCAACGAGCAATTCAGTACGACACATGACCATGGAAACTCTTCGGATTAATCCTACTACGCAAAATAGCGTTTTTCTTTAAAAGAAAAACTCAATGAACTTAATGGAGCACAAAATAATAAATGTTTTGGTTGAAAACGTTTTCACTTAGTTCGTCAGCAACTCTATTTAAAGTGAAACCCCTTTATATAGTCAATACCTTCCCTATTTATATGTTCACGGTACCCCTCATTCCCCCCAAGTCCCGCAGGACCACCATTTTCCTCCGTATCGAACATGCGGAACTAATTAAATTCACGGATACTCATTTCTAATACCCCTTCATCGATTTTCCTTGTACACAAGGGTTCTCTCAGCATGGGGCCCCTTCCCAGGCCTCTACTTCCGCCTTGGTCATTTCATTGTAAACCGGCCCTTTAATCACCTTGCTCACCACAAACAATCGGAACCACATTGCCAAAACGTAGACAAACTTCAACGTATTTCTCTAAAAGTGGAACAGGAAAACAAGGTGTACACACTGGCAAACTTCCAGGGAGAAGTTCAGCACCATCTATCTAGTTATTCCTGTGTTTAATATTATGTTTTCCTGGCTGACCGTCGATTTCCACCTCATAGAGTACAGAAATATTCATCTCCTACCTCTCCTGCTTCTGCTTCTGGAAAGAAACCACGGCGGCCTCATTAGTACTATCCATGAACCTCTGCTGGGACGGCTGCAGAACTTTCGTCTGTGGTTTACTTCCGGCACTTCAGAGATGTTTTCCAGTAAGTCGCTAGAGGGATGCGTAAAACGAAATATGTCATGGCAGTCTTCGGTTGTAATAAAACAACAGTCAGCCGCAAAACATCTCCTCGCAGCATCTCTTGGTTTCTTCAAAACAGTGTGACTATACCAACATCTTTCCATTTAGATAAGTCCGCGGACATTCGAGTACCACCTGTCTACTTTCCTGATTCTACATGTCGAATGTCCCCAGCTGCTGTAGCTCAGCTCACCTTAATAGCTGTAAGATCCCACCAACTGCAGGGCGTGTGATCTCTGGTTTCCGTAAACATTGCGATTTCATCCGTGGTTTGTGAAATATCCATCTGGAGGAGTGGCTCTACCAACCCCAACGAATGCCGGGATACTACAAACACTTGTGTCCTCACTTGGCCTCCACAAATCGGGTAACACTACAATAACAGATATTTAAAAGTACTTTATGGCAGGGCTGCCATAATTCATCACGGGGATACACCGTAATCATATACTGCAGAGAACACTACATGCTTTCCACAGTACCTATTTCCGAAATCCGTGAAATAAAGTGGGAACCACTTTCCGGCCTTTTGAATTGGTCTGTCTCAGAAAGTACGTCAAAAAGCTTTGCATTTTACTATCTCAGACCGTTTTTAGCATTTTTATTTCTCAGATTACTTTGCTGGTATTCTGGGATTCTTGGAACGAGCGGGAGTCATGTTAAAACTCAAGAAGATTATATTCTTCCGTAAATCGGTAGGATATCTTCGCCATCGAATCGTTCCATGTTTTTAATACTCGAGACTAGAATTGACGCTCTGCATGAAGCTGTGTAACCGAAAACTAAAACACAAATGCGTATCTATTTGGATTCACCTAACCTCAATTCGCTATTCTCCGAAGGATGTATCAGGGTGGCGTCTCCCTTGATAGATCTCCGGAAGAAAGGAAAGCCTAATATCTTGGAACCTCCTACAGAGGGGCAAGTTGAGCCATTCAATTGCTTGCAGGAAATGGTACTCTCGTCATTAGTATCATGTCTGCCCCGTCTTTGGCCACCGTACTTACTTGATGTTGATGCCTCTGATGGACAGTTACTTTGTACCTTGTCATAGGAAAAGAAAGAAAAATTTCTATCCTGTTGTATATTGGAGTAAATTTGTTTCTAATCTTCAAGAAATATTCGACATCGAAAAAGGAATATATGCCCATCTTCTGGTGAGTTACTTTGTTATGACCATATTTGGAGATGAACCGCTTAACAGTTCTTACAAACCATAACGCTTTGAAGTGGATATTTTCAATTACTCCTTCGGAGGGACGACTGATACGTTGGCGTTTGCGCTTGGCAGAATTCGAATCCGATATACACTACCCTCCTTTTATCAAGAATATTGTTCCCGACGTGCCCTCCAGTATCGAGACAATCGAAGGCCGCCAAAAGGACCTCGGTGAGTAAAATATCATGTTCCTGGTGGATGCACGTGATGAAGAGAACTTCGATGAAGATTGGTCCGCAGAAGGATGAATTTTGATTGATTTCTTACACCAACAAGATTTAAATGGTGATCCCTTGTCGATGACTCCCTCATTGATAACTCCAGGGCCAATTACTGCACAAGATTAGTTGTTCCTGCAATCTACAGATTAATTGTGTCAGCAATTGCAACTCGAGATTGGCGCAAAACGCACAGAGCGGTATCACAACTTAAAAAGGGAATCATCATCCGAGTATTGCAGTCGAAGAAGTTATCATACCTGAAACACTTAAAGCGAGAGTGTTGATGATCCTTTATCATTCGTCAGTATCCGGACACCCATGGGTGTCCGGATACTGACGCATGATGTCATAAATGCTTCTTACTCCTGCAGGTGTAAGAAGAAGAGTGTAGGAAATGTTTTGTTAACGATTGTAATGGCCTCCCATAATATTGGATGTGCATTCTACTCTACAAGCATTTGAAAAACGTTCCGGGATATATTTTAGAGCACCAAGCGGACCAACCCTTGGAAACTCATCCCAGTGTTACGCCCAATCAACGATGTCGCAATAAATATAATGGGTTAGCTCCCACACTTGTCTCGAGGCAATTTTTATGTCCTTGTCATTACGGATACGTACACTCAGCAATTTCGCTTCATGCCCTTGGGATGGCTGAAAGCGCAAGTGGCATCGAACGCCTTTATATAGGATTGGTTCTTCGTTTACACTGCACTGAAGACGTTTTTGTCGGACAATGGAACAAATTTCCGCTCGAAACTCTTTCGGAATGCATGCCAATTTGAGCGATGCGCCGAAAGGCGACGTGGACGTATCACGCAGAAACGAACGGTCAGGTCGACATATCTAACTTTATGATAAGTTTGATGTTTAGGACTTAAATTTCTCATGATCAGAAATATTGGCGGGGAAATCTTGCTGATATAGCATATTCCTGTAACACGCCAGTCCATCGCTAAAGGAATACTACGCTGTTAGTGTTGCCTTTAATGAGTCCTCCAACAAATTTGGGAATGGAACCGCTAAGCACAGGGGAAACTCAAATGATGTGGTCCCGTGACCAATGGTTACATTCCTTATAGATCTCCAGCAAGCACGTGTTCGAAGAACAAGAAAGACATCTATAAGCGAGACGTCAACTAAGCCGTCCGTTCACCCAATGACAACCAGCGTATTTGGGATAATATCTTCTTATACGTACTTCGTAATCCTCAAGAGACAGATTTATGCGGAAGAGCCCGAAATAAATTAGAATTATTGACAATAGGTTCATACAACGTAATCGGAAATCAAATTCTCACCATAGATATTGAAATCAAAGGGTTACTCGAAATAGTATGCTCCCGCTGAGGTAGACCTGCAACCAAACGGGGAGAACAGAATAAATTTCCGATTGAGGCGAAACCAACCGATCCAGTAAACGGCGAAGGATGTCTGAAGGATGTCTGATATCTGGTTCAGGAGAAGACAAATTGTACCAGAACGTCGAAGGTTGTTACCACCCTCAACGGGAATCGAAGGTCTACCAAAATGTAGTATTTACAGAAAGCGCCTGGGCCCCCTCCGGATACCAGTGTCCATAGTAGCCCGTACTGGTGAGGCGGGAGAGCCAATTATTTTCTATCGCCTCCGCGCTGGAAAGCATTGAGGCTGCTCTTCGTCACTCTGGCTTGCAAGGGGGGTGATTCAGGCTGTTCGAGGTGGACTCCCACTCGACGCCGGCCGTCAACGGTCGTGGCGAAGCAATACATGGAGAGCTGCCATGGATCGCACACCGGCTTGCCTGTCCCTCAGGGGGATGAGAGGGTCGGTTAGGGTTTTGGGGATGCACGGCCACGGAAGTGGCCGTGCCGGGGAGAAAACGGGAGTATAGGAAGGATGAAAGCTAACGGCGCACCACATGTGGGTCTTCGCGCGGATGGTGGTTTTGTGGGGCTGTCGTAGGGCAATACGGTGGAATTTGAACCGCGCTATTGCCAACCGAGCCGGCGCGTTCCTACCAGAGGAAGGTAGTCGAGAACGGCGTGGGGCGTGTTGTTCCACAAGTTGAGTTTTACGGTCAAAGGGGAAATATTCGCTGACTCTTTAGTTGTAGGATAGTCCTTACCTAATCCCTTAAATAATAATCTACATCCCTTTTCTTACTCTACTAAGTACCAACATAATTTAGCCCAATAGTACCGCCTTAGGTGGTGTAGCTATGCAATCGGTACATGTGGCTTACAGAGAGCCACATGCACCACCCTCCATCGCTGCCCAGTAAGCGATGGCTGGTGGTTATCTTAGGCAGGGCGGCCTGCGAGGGGTCGGCCGGCGGTACAGTAATGGGCGCCGCCAATGATGACAGTCGCTCGTTGGCAGTCATGGCAGAAGAGGTTTTGGGGGCTCAGGCCCGCCTGCAAATGGTCCTTGGGCACTTTGCCACTTTGGAATCAGCACTGTAAGTCATCCTGGCCCCACGCACACACGTGTTCCCAACGGGGTACACGTGGGCGCGAGGGGAATCCAGATTCCAGTAGTCCGTACCGATCTGGTCTGTAAGTCCAATCCCGGGCACGCGTGTACTGTCAAGTGCACGGGTGTCCGCGGAAAAAAGATATTCCTCCCATTCAGGAAAGCACTGCTCGGGGGGGGGGGGGGTTACGGAACTCCTGCACCGTACCCAGGGCCATGTGCCCCTCAGCTTACCACGGCGCGGGGCCTAGTAGCCCCAGCCTGGTATGACAGGGTAATACACAAAGGATCTCTGAGACGAGGTTCAAAAGAAAAGTTCCCGACGAAAATACGTCATCGAATGCATCTGTGAAGAGATGAATACCACAGATGGGAAGAAGACGTTTCTTATACGGTTGTATAAATTTCTTCCAGCCAACGACTATTGGGAACGAGAGGACGGATTTCTATAACCATTAGTGGCAGAGCTTGGGAAAAGCTCTGCTGCAAAGGTGCAAACCACCAAGAAACGCAGAACGCGAAATAGGCTCGTCAAGTTCGCCCACGAAGTGGAGATTTGGCATCCATTTATTGACATTGCAGTGCAAGCAAGCGAATTCCGCAATGCATTTTGCGTGCAATGGGCGAAAGGACGCGTAACGCGTGAATGCAAGCCATTTACTCAGTGGGTCTCGCAGGAGCACCGCGCAGAGAAGGGGTATTGAACCACGAATAAATTTATTTTCTGGTGCTCTTCCTCTCGATTGCAAGTTCTTTAAACCTCTTGAAACTTTGTCAGAAACCGTTTTTACGAAAATTCCGAAGACCTGCTAGACAATACCAAAAAACTTTATGCCGGAATCTTTGACAAGGCTGCGAAAGAAGGGGAGACATGTAATTCGGATTCTATCTGCTTATCCGTCTTTGCCTCGACGAGCACTATTATACCGTCCGGATTGTTCGAAAAGCGGACTAGTTCGTAACATCAAGAATTTCGAAGCCGAAAGCATTGATTCTTGGAAAAATCTGGAACCCGTTAAACGATGTCGAAAACCGCTATGCCGACGATTTTGAAAATGCCGTGAAGGATTTGGATAATTTTCAATCGGATTATACCAACATCGCCTTCTTTTTCTCGGCGAGCTTTATCATCTCTCCCAGAGTGTTTAAAAGCAGATGATACTGGGAAAACGGTCAGAACGCACCAAAATCGCAGAACGCCTGGAAAACGCA
Organism: Bonnemaisonia californica; assembly: GCA_032355485.1. Lineage (NCBI taxonomy): Eukaryota > Rhodophyta > Florideophyceae > Bonnemaisoniales > Bonnemaisoniaceae > Bonnemaisonia > Bonnemaisonia californica. The sequence goes on from JAUBNZ010000412.1 coordinate 8,663, forward strand.
ACTAATGACTAAAGCAAGGAGAGAAATGGAAAATTCGGACATTGAATGGGAATCTCCGACGAAGCCAGGCAGTGGCACGAAAACCTAAGTGCCCCAGCAGGCCATCGATTTCCTCACCTTACTCAGAAGGAACAGGCCAACAGCGAGAACCGTGACGCTTGGTTACTCCTTTAAGAGTAAGGGCTAAGCAGAGCACGTGCTATAATGCCTTCTTAGCAGAAGAATTCGGGGAACGCCGACCGGCAACGGTAGAAACAGCAGTGGGAGGGACAACAGTAAAATTAGGTTTCGCAAACGCAATGCAAGTGGTCCGTTTCTTGTTGGTGCAAAGAAGACCAGCAGAGCGACTAAACGGCTTAAATGTTTTTAATCACGGATCCCGTGGGGCTTACACCAATATGTGGTCACTCTCATCACAGATGATTTTCTGTTCCAGCTCCTCGTCAAATTCAATTGCCTCAACCAGAGATTGCGAACGCGTAGGAAGGGCTGGACGCTGTTCGAAAGAGCTAAAATTCATTTCATCTAGAAGAGAATGCACGGCAAGATCACTCATGTTACCTGGACTTCGCCTCCCTACGGCACTAAATCGTCCAAACGGGTCGAGTGGGGGAGATTTGGGAGTAGCGGGCTATATCATGCGCTGGATATGTGGCTTCGACGGTCGCAAATATTCAGTTCCCGAGATGGCGGTATGGATAGCAGGAATCAATTCATTAACAGTTTTCTCAAACGCCAAGAGCGAACGATGCTGAACATCGCTCCCTCGCACATTGTCCTCAGAACGAGATTAAGGAGTTGTCAACTTGGCTAACTCCGTTTTGGCCTGGGACTCCGCACTCTTTGACAATTTCACCTGGGTTTGTAGTTTCCTCATCTCTTCCGAGTTTTGTTTGGTACGGGAACCGCATCCTAGTAACGACGTCCGCGGACTTCATCATAGTGCCGGCTATCAGCCACAGACTTCGCTAAGTTGGTTTTAGAGCGTGAATCAGCAAGAACTGCTATAGGATTTTCACCCAAACAGGCTTCGAGACACTTCGAGACGAGTCTGAACAACCTCAACGAAATATACGCATTACATTGAAAGAGAAGGTTCCTTGCGTAAATTTAACCCAAACTGGTGAGACGGTTTCCGAATTTTGACCCCAGAAGAGGATGATGAAGATCCAAATCCAAAGTCTCGAGAAAAACTGGGACCTAGAAATCATTCTCTACCGGGGCCATCTTGGGAAGAGGTGAAACGGGAAATGAAAACCAGTGGAACTGGTCGTGGAAGCTTGCGAATTTCATGAATTTCGCAGGAGTGAGTTGTAGCATCATGTTGCGAGATTTCTAGAAACCTTCGTTACGTTTAGATATTTGATCAACCCGAGTGGGATCTTCAGAACTCAATTAGTGGATACTATCGATGACTCGAGGAGAGAGCTGGAACATGCGCTCCAAAGAGATAATCTCGAGCCAAGTAGCCGCGAGTTGGGCAAACCAATCGGTATGAGCCACCTTCATCAACAATTCCGCAGTATTTTTCATATTGAGTATATAGCTGCAGCAGTAATAGAACACTAGAGGAGAGGTGACTGAAAAAGGCGAAGACGGCTCTTCAAGGAACTAATCATGAACCGCAACATAATTCTTACCGCGAACCAATCGTGGTATCGTGTTGAACTCTATGTCTTTAGACGTAACGAAAACGAACATGTTGCGCTGCTGACTCCTAAGATCTTCATTATCTGGCATTCTAGGTGTTCGAATTCGAATCTTGAGGCTTCATTCTTCGCCCCGGTGTCCTTGTGTCTACCAACAAGGGACAAGGCCCAATTTCCCCTGCAACAGGAGAGCATCCACTTCCTGGAAATCTTCCTCGCTAATCTACTGGAATTGAGATATCACGATTAGCTCGGCAAACCAGAGGACTGGTTTCGATTCCTCAGTTCTACCACAGTAGTTCACTGAGAAATTACCCCTTTTCGGGATGCTTATGCGAAAAGTCCCATGACGGGAGCGATTGGTTAACGCAGTGTTGATCTCGTAAATGGACTTGCCGCATTCCAAAATGTCTTCGAGAACGTCCATAATGGGAAGCGTTGTCATTCTTCCGAAATATTTTGAGAGGCCCATGCCGGGAGCAGAGATCAGGGAACGCCCCAACAAATTTTTATTGCGGTCGACGTTCATCGCGGAAACTCTCCGAGTGGTGCCCTGGAGCTCATGTATTCAATCTTCGGCTAAGCGGAGACGCCGGTGTTCCTCATCCGTATATGGTTCGGTCAAGGGATGGGGGATACCTATTCACGAGTGATCAGAGGACTGCTGCCGGAACCGTCTCGTGAAAGGACGACTGCAACAGATGCCGCTCGAGCCGGACCCTCAATCTGGTTAAAATTGTAGATTTGCCACAATTCCTCGCGGGGTTCTTCTTTACTAAGGCTCTTGAGATGGAAAAAGGGGACGCATAGAGGGCGTGGGGTTGTGGCCAATGGTTTCACAACGGCTGGAACGGAAACTGTTCGTCGATTATCCAAGTTGTGGCGAGAGTCACCTGGAGCCATAGTGTTGTAGGCTGGAACTTGAACCGGTTGACGAAGAAGACAGGCCACATAACAGACAAGATGGACGGGAAGCAGCTGAGATCCTTTTAATGCAATACTGGATAGCATGTTTTGAACGTAGCCATGTACCAGGAGTGCAACCGTGATAGCATTGCGCTTGAACCGGTTGAAGGTAAGCATGAGGGCCTGTTAGAGGGTACGATCTAGGAGAGTTGGACGGGGTTAACCGGTTGCGAGTAGAGTCGTGAACTGGGGGACTGATGCACAACTCCCGCTGCCAGTCGGCCTGAGGAACCACCCCTATGGGGTGAGGATAAAGCGGCTCCCATCTGGGTTGAGGAAATGACGGCACAGCCGGGTACTGCCGTGACCTTTTGTCATGGCCCAACGTGAGGACACGCTCGTAAGCGAGTTACGGACCCCGATATGGGGCCCTGGGAGTTTAGTCACGTGCTTGAATCCGATCGGTTTTCTGACGAGAGTAGCCCGTACCCGGTGAGCTGTCATTCCCTTGGGGTTGAACTGGATAACCGGTCGCGGGAACAGTATCATGCATTTGGCTTTGAACCAGATAAATTGCCTGTGGTAACGATCTTGCCCTTGATCTTGGTTCGGATGACCCACGCCGGGAGCTCATTGTGGGTCTTGATAATGACAACCCATTGTTTGTGCGTGTTCATGCCCCTTCACTTGAACAGCGTAACCTGTCGCAAGTAGGCCTACCTATCCGTGGGGTTGGTCCTGATACCCCGTAGCAAGTACAAATTATTGCTCTTGACCTTGAATTGGATGATTTACCACAGTTGCGAGACTCTGAAGTTGGTCGTAGTCTTTCTGAATCGTTATTGAAACACCCTCCCTTTCTTGGTGATGATACTCCTGTACGAGTGTATGGTATTGTTCCTGACTTAGGCCATGAATACCCATGGTGATTGTTTGTAGCTGATCTTGCCTCGAATACTCGGGATATATTTTTGGAACCTGTCCCTCCCCCATGGGGGTGTCTCGATCGGGTACTTCCTCATTCGGGGTAACGGTTAGAAGCGTAGGGACAGTTGCTTGAGAAGGTAACCTAGTACTCAGAGATTTGTACTGTTTCGATTAAAGCGCGGGTCCCTCCGGTGCTTCAGACATCTCGCAATTACCAGGCTTATACGAAGGAAAAAAGGAAAAAAGAGACTCCATCATTTGATAAAATACTGCAAAATCCTGGAACATGAATCAATTTGAGTTTTCTTCGCGGGAGCTCGAATGGAATTTGACAGTTGCGTGGGAATTTCCAGAATGTTTGCGTAATGGGGAAGTGGCCAACCGTCGGAAATCCTTAGTTAAGGGGAAAATCATGAATATATCGACGTGAGGATTCTTTGGAAAGGGGAGTTACACGAAGGGACAAGACGAAAATGTTGCGAACACGCTTGCTTCGAATTAATTCGTTTTCGAGGGGATTTGGGCTCAGAATGCCGGACATCCAAATAAAGTGGAGCAGTAGGAGGGACACGACAATGATTTGGAGATGGAATAAGGAGTAAATCGAATGAATATGTACGATGAGGTCGATTGGCTACAGAAGGCTTCTTTCCCCTCGCCGTGAGCATCAGTCGGATACCTACCGGACGTATGGTATACAGTTTAGGAACGTTTCATGGGTATGATAGATTTAGATATTCTGAGGTGCATCCAGACTGTCCTCAGAATTAAGACCCACGAGGTCTTAACTGGGCTTCTGGTGATCCATAAGTGGTTAATTAGAACATGGTGGGTCCCTCTTAATGGAGCTCAACCATCTACCTTACGATTTCATAAAAAGACAGATAATGATGGAATCTTTGCACTCGCTTTGGGTCTACGCTTTCAACCTTGTGTGTTTTATCGCATTCTGTGTTCTCGTTGACTCAAATATTGAGGCTTCCTCCATAGTAGGGATGGCGTTCCAGATTTCGGACTATCTCCATAGCGCTCGGGCCTGTGAACCCTTTTGGCTACCCAAAGATAAGCATGCGACTCTATTCGGGATATTATCACTTCTATCTCCCCAGTAGAGGGATCTATTGCTCCATCTTTGGGGACAAAACGGGTGTAGCTTGGCTACTTGTCAGTGAGGTGAGGACAGCTTTGCTGGTCCCTCTTATTTTCGCCTAACTCGTCAACTATCCGCTTCTACGGTCCTGCATCCTATCCCAGCGCCTTCGTGTTAAAGCTTTACTGCGCTACCGACCCATTTGCGCGGATACTGAATCATTGGATAGGCAGTAACCAATTTGCGGGTGCTTCTAAGTCCTGCAGATATGTTTGAGAACTTTTAAAGTGCTGGAGTAAATGGTTTTCGATAGATCAAACGCCATTGCAGAGCCCATGACTACGTGCATGTCGGTTTGCGGGATACTACAGGTATGTAATTCATTTACCAACGCTCAAAATCCTCCAATTCTAATGTTATTGTACAACGTAACCCAAGCTTACAGTTTCGAATTAATTATTCGTCGTGATAAATAATAGAAATTTTATTACAACGAGTAAGGTCTATCTGTGATTAGGCCTGTGTCCCCACATTCCAATTCGACACCTCGGATAACATGCTCTTGAATATTTCCGAAGCAATTGTTAAGCCTATTCCTAAAGTTAATGACTCAATTTTTCAAGCTGATGAACGAGTTAATATGCGGAAATTGGGTAGCACATCGGAAGTTTACCTTGCATCTAACTGTATTAATGGATAAAACGAAGCCTCAAAATCACATGGAAGGAGGGAACAGTTTGCTTCATCTTATCAGTATCCTGACGGGAGGAAGATACTAAAGAAGGTTTTAATGTTGTATTCAGGATCTAGTAGAAGTATTGACCGCGCTTGTTAGGAAGGAATGAAGGTAACATCATCGGTGAGTAAAATGGGGGTTAAGTCAGACGGGCCTTGGAGATTGTAATTGTCGTACTCAGAGGAAGAGTCCGACAGAGGACGCAGATCTCGCAATTGATGAGTAATTAGCGAAGTTTTTCCAGCTCCCTCTCGGGTGGGAGCGAGGCGGAGCTTTGGTATTTGACCGCGTACAGGGCCGAATATTTCGCGACGAGTTTGGGAAACCCGATGAACTGCTTGAAATGTTTTTCGCCTTCCGTCGAGACAGACACGTTGACTGTCGAAGGGATCCCCGGTTGAATTCCTTTCATATGGAGTTTCACCAGCTCCCGTTCGATAAAGACATTCTCGCAACGGAGTTTGTATGTTTTCAGACGGTCTTCAGAAATACTCTTTCCCTCGTCGACGGTGTTCGATGCTCTTGTCACCTGTTCTCATGTATCTTAGAGGACATCTTCTGTTGCGTGTCCCGTGAGAAGAAAACTGACGCCGTGAGACCAAATCTGCTCACTTCCTCGACCCTCCACCAGCCTGTGATTTCTCTTCGAGGCAATTATGTGCGCCTTGTCATACGCAAAGGAGACGTCTCCTCGAAGAAACCAAGGCAGAAACTTAAGGTATGCTCCTTCCTACACGCCTGTGGCGCCACAGGCGTGACCGAAATCCTCACAGAACCTCAGGACTTCTATAGCGTCTTGGTCAACTAAGTCTTGTAGGCTCGGATTTTTGTGGTGAACTTACCAAGCCATCACAAATCCGAGGGCAGCAGTTGGGTTCGCGGATCTTGCAGGTGTTAATACATTTCAGATAGCACCTTTTCGAACGCTGTTCCCCTGATCTTCAGGTACCTCAAGACCAGTTTCCAGTATTCCTAGGTCTGCCTCCTGACCTATTAGTTCCACTGGGTGAACCGATTAGTTCAGGGATATCCTCCAAGTGGTGGAGTTTCGGAGCCTCGGAATCTCCACCTCCGGGGAACTCTAACGCTATATTCGCACTCATGGAAGTGCGTACAGGGTCGGTTGGATGGATGGGTGGCGCACCAGCTAAGTCCTGTACTTGCCCTGGCAGAGGCCTGATTGATAAGCCTACTTCGTCTAGATCAGTGAGGACTGTTGGGTTTTCTGCTGGTTTATTGCCGGTTTTGGTGGAGTACATCTTCCTGGAGGGATTGGAGATTCATATCGATCGGATCGACACGCTTCCCCAGTCCTCTTGATAAATTATCTCAGGCCTGCTGTTTGAAACAAGCTCCCGCTTCATTCATCACTTCCTGGAGTAACGTTTCCAGAATATCTTCGAGCATTTCTTTCAAGACACTATTCAGCTTCAAATCTGAATAGTGCTCGAAGGTTGCTCTCGTTTCTGCATGCACATGATATTTCAGATTCTGAAAGGTGCTGTTCTCCATATGGGTGTCGAGAGCCTTCAAGCGGTTTTAAAGCGAAGCTCGGCTCTTCTGGTTCCCGGTCTGGGGAATAGTGTCAGCCTCCGAACTTCGAAATGTAGGAAGTTCTATGTCGGGAGGCCACTCTATAATTTACGGAATGTGCCTGAGCAGGCACCGGATACTAGTCTGCCTGGTGCAGAAGAATAATATTCCTGAAGATGGCCAAAAGCTTGAGAAACCACGAGAGTTGTCGGAAACCAATCTTGCAAGAGGGATAGAGTGGTAGCGTGGTAGAGTGGGACAGGAGAAATACATTTTGAGGATTGATGAGAAATATTTAGGTGATCATAATGCCGGGCGGCCGTAATAATGAGAAGGGCGGGGTGTAAGACCGCTTCTTTCTCCGCCCAACAAATTTTTCTATGTTTGGAATTGAAGGGCACGTTCGTTAACGATAAGAGGGATCGCTTACAGTTTAATATGGTGCCGCAAATGCGGCCGAGATTGTCAAAGTAATTTGGCATGATAGGTCAAGCGGTAGGCACGAACCTCGATCGTCGCCCTCAGATTGATGTGGGACTTGAAATACATTTTGGAGCTCACGAATCTAATCCGGTTGCCCGGTGTTTCCCTTGGCTCTCGCGATATCATCTCCTTCATGGAGGTCAAGGCCGTCACCTTTACTTACGCCCCCGGAGCAGCAAGAAGGGAAAACGTATCGGGCAAATCGCTCAGAGGTTGTTTCGAACATTCCAACGTCCAGAAATACACGGCAACATGGTTGACGAGAGCGAGCACATGTGGTATCCAGCTAGTATGCATGGAAACGAGCGGCCTTGACACTTGGCACTACATTAGTGCACGAAATACACGACTCGTTTGTTTCATATACCTTTACAGTAGATTTGCACTCGTACATAATCCAAGAACTGACAGGAATGGCATGCAGTATGCAGCATTACATTCAGGACTTGGCATAATACTTAAAGCAGCGGGATTAACCAGTTTTCTATTCACTGAAGGCTCCAATGAATCACCTTATACTCGAGTCGTCAAGTTCAACTGTGGCCACGTCCAAGGTCACCACGAGGGATCCAACACAGGGTCGCACCTCAGAGACACCCTGTGCTTTGCACACGTGTCAACCCGAACGTTTTCGGCGACATTGCGGTGCCGTGCGTTCGATAGCGATACCCTTTCGCGGACCAGAAGAATCCACATCCACAACCACGCTGGTTGGTGGGTTATGAACGAGGCGGCCTAACGACCTGCATTTCACATATAATTCCGAAAGCTCTACTTCTCTGCATTCGCTTAGTGGGTGAAACCATCGCTCCATGCATCGATCCTCTTGTTCCAGTACCACGCTACCGGACCCCTCATTTTGCAAGGTGATCCTTTCTGCAAAGCCTTGCGGGTCCCTTCAGCTAAATTAATCCATAGGACGTATTGTCCTACAGTTGAACGCGGAGGAGCGCTCGATTGAAAATGAAGCTCGAGATTGATTTATGGTTCCTCGGTACCTCTATTGACTATAAAACAGGTTAAGCCCGTTGCTTTATGTAGTGTACTATTTTTTTCCAAAATGCGCCTGAGCACCCTCCAGATGCTAGTGTCACTAGTATCCGATAGCGGTGAGACGGGAGAGCGAAGTATTTCCTGTCGCTTCCGTGCTGGGAAGTACTGAGGCTGCTTCTCGGAACTCTGCCTCGCTCGTGAGGGTGACCCAGGGTGTCCGAGGTGGATCCCACTCGACCACGACCGGAAAGGGTCGTGGCGAAGGGGTCCGTGGAGCGCTGCTGCAGATCGGCCACCGGCCTGCCAATCCCTTACAGGAAAGGTAGGTCGCGTTGGGGGTCACGAGACACGTCCACGGGTGTGGTCGTGCCGGGGGAAAGGGGTGTATAGGACGGATGGAAGCTAACGGAGCACCAAGAGTGGTATGTCGTGCAAATGGCTGATTAAGGCGGTCATAGGGCAGTGAGAGCGACGTCGAACCACTCTAGTGCTAACCGAACCGGCGCCTTCCTACTAGAGATCGGAAGAGCGTCG
>JAUBNZ010000413.1:0-17510 GCA_032355485.1 Bonnemaisonia californica
AACCTGTATCTCCCACACGTGTCATCTCATCCGATGGGTCACCAGTAGCCTCTAATGACTTAATTACTGCTGCCGGTCGACGGCTTACCACCGACGAAATACTGAGCGCGGATATCGTTCCCTCACTTGGGCTGGCCCCTGCTTCTGATGTGGAAGAAACTAGCGAGAAACCTGAGCCAACTAGCCCCGCCCCGTACTCTCCTAACGCTATAGAATTAACGGATCAGGAGCAGTCCGACCCAACTCCCAGTTGGGAGAAGGTGACATTCCCGCCCTCTGATGGGTTGGCGGACGCTCACCGGAGTCCAAAGGCGGAGAGTGGTGATACTCCTCGGAGTCCTGTGGTGAGGTCCGGAGATACCCCTCGGAGCCCGCTGTCGCATGGGCTGGAAGGTGCTCCGCAGAGACCGGAAGGTACTGCATCAACGTACGTGAGCCTCGTTACGAAGGGGCTCGTCCCCCCGGCAGAGTTTAGGCAAGAATCCTTTGGTGTCCTCACCATAGAGGCGTTAGCCTTGCTTGGGTACGGTACATTGGTGCAAGATTGGCACAAATGAACCTATACTCGGTCGTTCCTCTTTGAGGTTGAGGATGAGAATCCCTCCATCTACTGCTTTTCGTTTAAGGTGTCGTTGTCAGTATAAATAGATGCGTTCACCGATTGGAAACGATGCTTTCCTAGAATGATCCAAGGCATTATTCCACCAAGGAAGTTTATTATCCCCACAGATGTCGGGAAAGATCAAATCTTCCTCAGGGATGGGAGGGAAGGGGCCTGTTTGGAGATGGCCAGCAACCAGCTGTTTGATCTCCAGCATGAGTACATCGATTCCCTTGCTTTAGGGCGCATTTATTCCTTCTGCTACCTCCCTCCGACTGGGGGTTTTCGCTCTAATGTGGTGGATCGCTAGCACTGCATTCTCTGATCTAGCTTTAATGGACGCCTCCTCACTGCAAAGCATTATAGGTGTCTGCCTGTCGCCTTGAGCGTCTCAACTCTCACACCTACGTAACTCTATTCTTGAGGGATTTGACTGCGTTCCCCCTTCAACCTGAATGGTAGGATTTTGTGGAGTCTCCCCAGATACCTTAGTGGCTCCCGACTCGCCCAGGCCTGCACTAATTCGGTAGGCTTTGCTCCAATCCAGGAGTTTCTCCCACTGTGCGGTCTTGCTTCTGGGAACTCATGCCCTTCGAGCGCCTATTGTGGGCAACTGTTGCCTTGTATCATGAGGCTATTTCTACCAAGGAGGAAATCTTCGTACTACCGGCCTGCGGGTCCGCGACGATCGAACTTTTCGAAGGCTTATCGGACGTCCACTCCAACCTCCTCGTTGGAGGTTCGAGATCTGTTTCGAGGGCAGACGTCGTACCAAACCTCTACCTCTCCGTGAGCGACGGTGGGAATCGCATGCTTACTTAGGCCCCGATACAAGTATCCAGGAGGGCACCAAGTTGGTGATAGAGTTCGTTCCCGGGGCCACTTCGAGTGATCGGCCGTCAGGCTGCGTCCTTCCAAAGCTGCTACCAGAAAAGCGGTGGTTCCTATGGGTCTATGCGTAGACATTCTGGGTCTTCTTCAGGGAAGGGGGCCATTCTGGAGCCGGTTTGAGCACTAGTCGTGCCCCTGCCCCAATTCTTGGCAATCATGGGGTGGTTCCGCCTCTCCCGGGGGAAACGGTCGCGCCAATGGTGCGCCTTCCGTGGTTACACCCCGTTCCACACCTCGCCCTGGTGCTCTGGACATTCTGGAACAAGTCGTCACCTTGAAGAGGATTCGTCGGATTGTGGCCTACGGGTCATTGGGGACCTATAAGTCCCCATGATCGCCGCGAATTCGTGTCTGCGGGCATCATCGCCCTCAGTGTAGAGGGTATGGTGGCCATGCTGGCTTCCCGGTGCCAAGCCTCTGAAGAGTTCGCACTTTCCAGGGCTGACACGGAAGAGGCCCGAGTTCGTCGCTCCAGAGAGGATGTGAACTGAGAAGTAACGAGGAGGCTCCGCGCCGAGCGTGATCTCGCTGAAGGACAATGAGGAGTACCGTCCCTTTATGGAAGGCGACCGTTGTTGGCGCTGCCATACTCCCTCTATGGGAGGGACGCTTCCAGTACCCTCCACAGTTACTGTAGAATCCGCGAGGGACGCTTAGACAGCGCTATCTGCTCGGGGCCGTGACCCTCAGGTCCATGCGCCAAGTGAGGTGGGGTATGATCCGCTCCCCAGACGCTCGGTGCGTGACGAGCCGGTCCGAAAGGACGTTCCGGACCCCCGTCTAAGTGGCGTGGATCCTTTGGCGGGCCAAGCGAGGTCGTTATTTGATCGCCCCACGCGTGCAACAAGAGGCAAGAGCTCCCAGGGAACTTTGATGCCCTCTAAGCAGCAAGGCTCCTTCACTGGAGGTGGGACGGGCTCTGATGCGCAGGGAGCTGATCTTTTTTCGTGCAGTTATGTTGACGAGGTCACGCACCAGGCCCAGAGCCGCGATCCTTACGTGCATTTGATTAATGCGGACGGTTTGCGACGTCACTAGATAGGATGGATTCGGTACACTTACCTGACCTCAGCATAAAGGTCTTTTTCGTAAATCATTGTCTTCATCGCTCTTGTTGACTCTCCAAGTAGGATTTTGGTAGGTATGTCCCCTCACCTTACCTTATTATTGTAAGAGCACGTCTTTACCCGACGGTGGCAGTGGCGAACACCTATACTCAGTGTGGACGTTTTAATTCTTCAGCTATCAATGGTGGTTGCACCTTCACGTCGAGTCCTGTACTCACCCGCATGTTGCAAAATTGTTCACATACGGAGGTGTCACACCTGGAAGATAAGCAGGGTCGGGGTCTTCACTTTCTGGATGATAGTAGTGGCGAACACCTATGCGTGGTGTGGATGTTTATGTCTTCACCTATCAGTACTGGTGGTTCTACCTGCAAATATTTACACCTAAGTGGTGGAGGTTTTCTTCACTTTTGGTGTTGTATGTTCCCGAAGGTTTTGCATGACCCCTTTGAGGGGAGCATGGAGTACTCTTAAGTCGTTGACGTTGAATTAACCTTTGGTTTTGTACGTTTGCGAAAGTTCTGCGCCACCTCCGGGGGTGCAGTCGTTCGCTTCGGGACTCAACACAGCAATTATGGTGGATCTTCCGGAAAAGGTGCTCACGTGGTGGACGTTGTCTTCAACTGTGGTGGTGCACGTTTGCGAAGTTTGTGTGCGACACCTGTGGGTGTGCAGTCGTTCGAAACGCAAAGCAACAAAGTGGTACCAACACCTACTCTGGGGGAGAATCTGGGTTTACCTTGTGGTGATTTCAAGGAACGTCACACCCGCGGGTTGTGAGTCCTTCTTCGTGTCGCATCGCATGGTACCGACACCTATGCCAGTGAAGATTATTCTGCTGCGGTGCAGCGCGTCACAGCTGAGTGGTGGAGGTAAGGTCGCATCGCACGGTATCAAGCTACGTCATACCTGCGGGTGGTGTGTCCTTCTCTCTTCGCATGGCGTGGTATCGACTCACATGCTAGTTGAGCTTCTTTCTCTGCGTTTCCGCGTGTCACAATTGACTGGGGGACGTAAGGTAGCATGGTACGGTGTCGATACTTATGGCGGTGGATTGCTGAGGGAGTTCTTCACCTGAATGTGGTGGCTTGTTGGAGAGGGCTCCAAGACCTGAGGTCTGATCTCGGTACACTCCCAATATCTGGGAGGAGGCTCCCGTCTACTGGCACTCGCAACGTGTGCGAACGACCAGATGTCCTTTCACTTCGCGCGCCCTACTCTGAAAGTGAGCCGCCGAAATTGATGGGGTGTACATTCCAACCCAGTTTGTGATTATTTCATATTAAAATATTTGAGATATTTCCAACTCGGCAGTCCTTTTCTGGGCCAAATTTTTGAATTTCTACTTGTGGTCTAATTGATGGAGTCCTGAAGCTTGCGTGGGCTCCGCAACTTCTTGGGATGTGGTTCGGAGCCTTCCTAGGGACCCCTTCAATCTTCCCGTGGATGCTTTCCTCCGGTCCTTCGCGTTCACCTCTCTTCTGGTGCACTCCTATAATGCTCCGCGCTACGCGTGCGTATGTGCCTCTAGTGGCATCGGATCTCTACCAGCGGGTGTGCTTGCCCTATAGTGGCGTTTGATTTACCAATCTTCGGCACTACATCAGCCTATCGTGGCATCTGCGTTTCCAATCTTCGGGGCATCGTCTGCCTCTTGTGACATATACGCCCATTGCACCTCGCGCTACGATCCCTTGCGCCTCGGCTAGTTGCTTTCACCAACGTTGGAGTACATATCGTTCGTAGCCCTTGCGCGGGTTCCTCACCCTTAAGTATTGCCTTTCTTCTTTTGCAGTCATCTGCGCGGACAGCGTACTGTACTGCCCACCCTCCGTGGGCTCCTAACCTTCAGGTGTGGGACTTCTTCCTCGTGCGCTTACGGTATCGTCTGCTCTTCTTAGGTATTCAACTGTGTGTGACGCGCGTCTTCCTTGCACACGGGCCCTAAATAGAAATCTTTCCGCTTCTCGCCGCGCACAAACCATTATGCTAGAGATGACTTCTGGCAGCCCTGTGGGGTCTGGCGTCCTTTGTTCCTCCGGCCCGGATCCTCTTACTCTTTATAATTAGGGTGGTGTTATGCAGGTCATGCCCATTTTTATGGGGGCTTCCCTGGTTGGGTGCCGGCTCAACGTTGAGCTACTCTGCGTCCGACCGCGTGTGCGTTCGTTCTAATCCTTAAAGTCACTTCCCGCATCTTGCCTTGCGTACCCTCACGATAGAGGATCCTTACCAACTACAGGTGTCCTGGATTGCGCTGTCTTGCGCTCTTTCACCATTCAGGTTTTGCGCCCCCACCAACCTAGGTGTTTGGACTTACGCAACTCCGCGCCTCTCCACCAACGAGGTGTACTATACTGCACCCTGGATGCTCCCTTCCCAAGAGGGATGTATCCGGCTAATCACACGGCCCCCAGGTCAGAGCGAGCGTACTGGGAGCAAGTCCCTAGCGCCAATGGCGCTCATCTCCCATAGTGGAGTAAGATGGACGGGGAAGCGTTTGTCGGCCTCCTGTACTGGAGTGGGATCAGGGCGTGCTGCGGCGCGTTGGGAACGACGCGCCCGTATTTAAGATGAATTCTAGAATCGAGAGGTTAACTCGACCGGGAAATTTTCGGCTTCTGTCCATATAGGATCCAGATAGCCCGCCCCTTCACTGAGGTACCCCGCCTGTGCTTTGGCGTCCGTGTCCACGTGGTGACGAGGGATGTTCTCAGCAATACATTTCTATCCATCAGAGGAGGGTGGGTCATTGCGCCCGGACATTGAAGGCGTGTCATTTGACTCCACGATAGGAGTTGCAGTCCCGATCTCTGGGTGAGACAGCTCATCGAAAAATTGAATTTTCCCCGTTTTATCCCTGAGGGGATTTGGGGGCGCAGTGACGCGGTTCTTATTGACGTGCTCCATAAATTCATCTCTGTTGATGCGTATGGTATGCTGGCATACTTTTCACCCTATAGAGTCCCTATGCAATGGGACTCAAATTGGACCTGGGCTTCTCGAGATTGTCAGAGTAGACATAATCAACCACTTCCAGGTGTTTTTTGCTTTCGCAGACGTGTCGATCGAATTCCCGTTTGTATCGAGCTGGCGACTTAAGCAGTCGGGACCTCGCGTGGGCGATCTAGGTGGAAAAACAGGTCAGAATGTTCTGTTTAGTTGCAGCGGTAGGCTGAGATTTCCACTTCATGGAGTGATCAAGGGAACATTTGGGGGACGACTAAGGATTAAATCAAATGGGGTGTTCAATTTACAGCAGGGTATGTGCATGCTGTACGAATTAGCAAATGAAATGGCGTAATAATCGCAATCGGCTTGGTTCTCGTTAATGGATTTCCTAACTGTACACAGCAACGTCCGATTGAACCTCTCTACTTTCCTTTCAGTTTGAGGGTGCTACGTACAGGTGAGCATTTTGCCCGTCCCCGTTTCCAAAAAAATGGACTGAAAGATTCCGGACGCGAACTGGGGTCCATTGTCGGATAGGAGGGTCTTTGGTGGCTCATAATTGAACACCCAGTGAGTGCGAAACGTCCCCCCTCCCGATAGGCCCTGATGGTCCGAAGTGGAACAAGTTGCGTTAGCATCGTGAAGCGATACGATATCACCAACAATTGTCTCTTCTCCCTATCCGATTAAGGTGAACGACCAAGTAGGTCAATAGCGACTTCCTGTAGTAACTACATTGCAAGAAATGGCGAGAGTTTGTTCGTCCGCTCCTATAGGCGTAAGCGATTCTTCGCACAGGTTCCGCAATATCGGACCGTAGCTGCCATGCCAGCGGCCATTTGAGGTCAGTAGTACGCACAACGCATGGTGTCGTACATGCGGGTTTGCCCCGGGTGGCCAGCAAGCATACTTCGGTGACACATAGTCAGCAGCCGCGGCTTCAACGACTTAGGAACAAAATATTGTACCGTTCCATCTAGGAGCGCGCATCAGCGCCAAAGGCCATGCTCGTCTTCCAAGAAGGCATTGTATGTCTTCGCAGACCGGTGACGCAATATCCCATTACAGAAATCTTCGTTGCATTGTTCTGCCAACGACTTGGACTCCTGTATTGATTCGAACATGGGGAAGATCGTAGTTTTGAGTACCACTGAATCTACTTTGGGTATTTCCACCTCACCTGATAAGGTTCAAATAAGTGGACTTCCAACCCATCCTCTATCGGATGTTCGTACTCGTCTATGGAGTGTTCCTCTATCATGAGGCAAGGTATCTCATATTCCAATGGTGAGGTGTGTAACCCTTCAGTGGGTACGCGGGTTACGGGGTTTAGGACTTGATGCACCCTTCCGGGGCAGTACACTATTACATAGTCGTACTCGGAAAACCTAAGCCTCCATCTGGCTAACCGACCCGACATGTTCTGGGAATTCATCGGCCATCGCAAGGCGCTGTGAGCACTCCGAACTGTAAACTTGGTCCGCTCTGAATAGGGTCGTAGCTTGGTCACCAACCACAGTACTCCGAGGCATTCCTTCTCTGTTGCAGTGTATGAAACGTCTGCTGGTTTCAAGGCGCGCGACAAGTAGCTTACTCGAAGTAAGTTACCATCGTTCTGTTCTTGGAGTAGGACAAAACCTAATTGGCAGTCCCAGGCGTCCTCGTTGAACGTGTACGGTTTTCCAAGTCTAGGGAGTGCGAGCACCTGGAGCTTCAGGAAAACGTCCTTGAGGAAAGAGAATGAGGTCTTCTGCTCCTCTGTGGGACGTTCATTTCCTAAAGTGTAAATGGCATCGTTCTTGAGGATGTTTTTCAACGGTCAGGCGTTCTTGGTAAATTCCTGCTCAAACCGTCGGAAGACGTTGGGGCTTCCAAGGAAGGGACGCATCTTCGGCGGCGCCGTAAGGAACTCGGCCTGTCTTATGGCTTTCGTGCTCTCCCGAGATGCGGCCAACCTCCCTGGAAGGATCACATGGCCTAAGTGGTCAAGTTCCTCTTGGAAGAACTTTCCTTTATTTAGCTTAAGAGGGACTCCCAGTTTCCGTAGCAGGATTAAAATTCGATCTACATGATCGAGATGCTCTTGCAATGAGCGAGAGAACATCATCACGGTAGATGAAGCATGAATTCCAACGGACCCCAGAAAGGATCATGTCTTGCGGCTGCTGGAACGTTACGGGTGAGTTCTTCCAGCCGAATGGAACGCGGGTGAACCAGTAGGTTCCCATGTGAGACATAAAACGCTTCTTGTACTTATCTTCCTCCTTGTCTGGAAGTTTTCAGTAACCTGAATTGCAATCAAGCGTCGTGAGAATCTTCGCACCACTCACCGAATCGATGCAATCATCCATTGTAAGAAGACGGTAAGCATCTGCGACAGTCTGAACGTTCAAATTACTATATTCCAAGCAGAACCTTAGCTGCCCATCCATTTTAGGTACCGGGACTATAAAAATTTCCCACTCGCTTGTGGCTGGCTCGAGGACGCCCTTATCCAATATCGAGTAGATTTCCTTTGCTGCCGTTAGCCTGCGGAGCGTCCCCATTCTATAGGGGAGTTTTCTACACCGACCCTGGCTTGAGACCGTTTCTATGCCGTAAGAAGTTACTTTCAAGTCACTGTGGGACCCATCCCACATGTCCTCATGCTTTTCTAGCATGGACGCGACTTTCGTCATCACCGCATCGTCTAATTGCTTTATCTTAAACGTCTTGCCGTAACCTGGCCTGTTGGTTTCTCGTCTTGCAGCGCTAGGGCTTGGAGACCCCTCCTCTACTGGAGTATCTGATGCAACATCGGTTGTCTGCTCCTCAAGTGGAATTTCCCTTTCTTGGGTCGGCAATAGTATCTGGGCTTCTCGTATTGAGGTCGTGGCGTGTTCACAGATCCTTTAGTCTATATTACGGTCAGCCTCCTTTTTCGTGGCACTTGCGTCTTTCGGGTCCAAGGATGCAAAGACCGCTAGCGGGCTACGCTGCGCATACCCAACGACAGTCACTTTTGGTATATGAAAAGGCTTGTTCCCGAAGGTGGCTAAGAGTTTCGTGAATTACTTTCCTGTAGTAATCTAGCCTACGCCATTGGCGAGCCTCACCCAATGCCAGTCTTGGGGCCAATATTGGGCTCTACTTAGCAAAAGCATCCTCCGTCATTGGAGACGGAAACTACCTTCTGAATGATAGCAGGTTTTTTCACACCTTTGACAAGGCGTATGAAACGCGCCTTGTTATCAACCTCAACGAGATATTTCTTCTGCTTTTTCCAAAGTCTTGTGTCTCGGAAGCCGTCATGACTTCGACCCTTCACTTACTTAAGGGTATGGGAAGAAGAGATCCATAGCGTACTTCCGTCGCTAAACTCTATCATCTGGTCCTTAGGATAGATACCTCGCACATAGCGATTGAGGTAACTCGTGCCTAGAATGACCGGAACGACAAGGTTGGGGGCGACATAGAATCGAGTTCGAACGGATTTACCTACTAAGCTTACTCTTTAGAATTACCATTTCTATGGTGACCGGAGTCTTGAAATTTGCGTGCGCTAAACCCAGCTCCTCAAGCTGAAGAAGCCTTTACTGACGCGCATGAGGCGGTAACTCAGAAGCGTTGAAGGTCGCGGGACGACACCCCGTGTCTACCGCAATGCGTACTGCTTTCATGTCTTTGGCTGATATGCCGAGCGACCCTATGACCGAGTATTAGGTCCCTTCCATTACGCACACGAACTGCCTTCGTGACATTCTTCCTAGGTTGGAATGTACTAACCATGAGGCCTGCAAAAGTCGGTTATAATCTACCTTCTCAACTGCAGATATTAATTTCCCTCCCTCTTCAGAAAGAGTTGTTCCTTGCTTACTGGAAACCAAGTTTTCCTCGCTGGAAACCTCTTGATATAATAGAATCACGAATTTCTCCCTCGTGACTTTTGTGACGATGAGTTGGAGGAGGATGAAGTGCCACCTCTACCAACGGCGGTGTTGTGGGCCGAACGCTCTGTATGATGAGGGTCGTTTTTCTGCTCTGACAAGAGTTCGTGCGGGTCATCAACAAAGTCTACAACCTTGCTGTTGGTCCTCTCGGCCTACGCCCTCTTTAGAACCCTGGGCACTCCACCGCTTCGATGGTCCCTACCGAAACCTCCACGCAGTGGTCCTCCTCTAGACGAGTTGTTTTATGATAAACGCCTCTGTTGGCGATAGAGGACCTGCTCTGTTATCTGTTGGTACACGTATTGCATGTACGGAAAGAAAAACCTCACCGTAGAGGGTAAGTACGGGCAGGTGTAAAGCAAGTGAACCTCCTTGCAGCAGTCAAAGCAGTCCACATAACAGGGCATATGGGGAACATCGTCCTACCCAAGGAATTCTGCTAGGCTGACAAAGTGGGGATCGGCTCAGCTCCCGTCGCTTGCAAGGCCTCCTTGACCAAGTCTTGGCTACCCAAGGAGGTTGTTCCACTAAACTCAGGCGAGGTACCATCGAGTAACAGAACCTTATTGGTGGGTTCATAATCCGGATCTGACGCCATCGCATCCAAGGATGTGTCCGAGGATCGCTCCGGGGCCTGTGGTTGCGTTAACATATTTTCAATGTTCTGACGAGCCTACCAGCTAGTTGGGGGCACTTTGGGTCTATCGTTGCCCATCGCCGCATGGAAGGAGTCCCCATGGGCTTGGGAAATTTTCTTGAGTGCGAAAAGATTCTTCTCCTTGTGCCGGGACTGTAGTATTTACAGAAAGCGCCTTCGCACCCTCCGGATACTAGTGTCCCTAGAAGCCGGTAGCGGTGAGGCGGGAGAGCAAAGTATTCATTGTCGAATTCGGGCTGGGATGTACTCGTCACTCTGGCTCGCCCTAGGGAGTGAGCCAGGGTGTTCAAGATGGAGTTCCCACTCAACCACAGCCCGCAACGGCCGGGACGAAGGGATCCTTGAAGCGCTGCTCTTGAGCCGCCTCCGGCCTGCGTACCCCTCAGGGGGATGGGTACGTCAGTTAGGATCTCGTGAGAAACGGCCACGGATGTCGTCGTTCCTGGGACAAAGGGAGTATAAGAAGGATGAAAGATAACGCTGCAACACCTGTGCAGCGTTGCGAGGAAGGTGATTTTGGGTGCCGTCGGGCGCAGGGGGGTCGACGTAGAGCCATGCTAGTGCTATCGGATCCGATGCCTTCCTTTTGGGGGAAGGTAATGGGGAACGGCGCAAGGGGTGCCGTTCCGCAGGGTTGAGTTGTAAGGTCAAAGGGGAGGTCTTCGCTGACTCTTTATTTGTATGATAGTCCTTAGCTAATCCCTTAGATGTTACTGTACATCCCTTTGCTTACACTACTAAATAAATAAATTATTTAGGCCAATAGGACTTCCTTAGGTGTTGTGGCTACGCAATCTGTACTCGTGGCTTAAAGAGAGCCGCAGGCACCAGCCTCTACCGCTGGCCTGTAAGGATTGGCAGGTGGTTGGCTTATGAGACCCTCCCGGAGAGTGTCTACCGGCGGTAATGGAATGGGCGCCGCCGGTTGTGGCGGTCGCTCATTGGTACTCATCGCAGATGAGGTTGTGGGGGATCAAGCCCGGCTACACTGGTCCCGGGGCATTAATGAGCCCGTTAGGACTCAGTACTGTAAGCATTCCTGGACCAACGCGCACAAATGTACCCAACGGGGTTCACGCGGGCCCGGGGAAATCCAGATTCCGGCAGTCCATACCCATCTGGCCTGTAAGTCCCCACCCCGGGCAACCGTGCAATTTCAAGGCCACGAGTGTCCGTGGAAAAAAGTAATAAATAGACCGCCCGTTCAGGAACGCACTGCACGGGGGGTCTGTATCTCCTGTACCGTATCCAGCGTCTTGCGCCCCTAAGGATACCACGGCGCCGGGCCTAGTAGCCCCAGCCTGGTATGGCTGGGTTCTACTCGGCCTCCTCCCCAGGTGTGAGTGTCTCGGACACAGGCAGGGGCTGTGGACATCGCCAGTCAGAGCCCTTTGGGGCCTGTGCGGCATTCGCGCCAACGACGTATATAGTGATATTTGATCCTGCCTCGCTCTGAATCGAGACGAGGCATTCACACTCCCTGCTGACGGTTATAGAGGTAGCGTAGTATTCCGTTCCATGTTTTATCACCTAGCCCCGCCTTCCGACGCCAGTTACCATCCGCACATACCTCTCTCGACGGCGTCTTCCTACGTCTGCTTACCCAGTTTCTCCACCCTCTGTCCAACTCCGCTCTTCGTTCTGCAGGTTTGCCGGTAAAGTAGCTCCTGGCGGTGCAACCCTCTTACCTCTAGCGGCGGCCCCTGCCCACTCTCCCACCATCAGTGGTGAGGGTGTGGCAGTCCCTCGCAAAAGTACCGATCTAACAGTTTCGTCTCCTCCACCGGAGTCATCGTTAGGAGGACTTGCCGCTCGGGCGGTCGGTGCTTCCGACATGATGAAGGCTTCTTTCCCCGCCATCGGGGCACGGGCTCCCGACGGGCGGGGTGTGCCTATAGTGTCGTTAGCGGAGGATTTCGAGGACGTCGCAGACGCCTCGAATGCTCAGCCTCAACGCTTCAAAGCCCGCCCTCTGCGGATCATGCATCCCCATGGAGACCAGTGCAACGCCGCGTCTAGCGATGGCTACACGCGATGCTTCGGCTCCTCCTCTGCGTCATCTTCGCCACCTCACAGAGAAGTAGAAGGTGCAGCCATATTCGCACAGAAAGCTAGCTCGTTGGCTGGCATTGCCCAGCGAGGAGCAGCAATGTGATATACGTTCGATAGCGCGCCTAGCGGCGCGCAATTCTGTTATCGCCGGCCGAAGTTGGTCCCACCTCTTCCTCGTGCGGAATCCGGAGCGGCGCTACTGCATCCCGACGGGGATGTGGTGCGAATGCCCCTTCCTCTATCACGCCGAGGACGCGGAATAAATTGAGCGTATGCAAGTATTGCTCTTGGACTTGCCCTTCTGGGGCAAGCAAAGGAGCAATTAACGCTCGTGAAGTGCCACAGATTCGTCTATCCCCTGGCTGGCGATCTTTTCCGAGGGGGGAAACAACTTGATGCAATCGGGAGCCCTCTCCAGTGCTTTTCCTCGCCTCATCACGGGGGGACCATTGCGTTTTTGCAAAGCGGGGCAAGCGTAGCGCGCGCGCCCGGAGCGATCCAGTGGTACCGTCGAAGGAGTTCTCTGCCCTTCCATCCTTTTGGCTAGTGTCAGTGGCTCCTCGGGATAATCTTCTTTTCCCTGGCCCACTGGCCTCGCTTCACTTTGCGAGGACGGTGAGTGAGGAATCAGCAAACACCCTTGTGAGGCAGGAGTTCCATGCCCTACTGAACTAGGAGGGAAGTATACTGATGGGGATGTCACTCCATTGGGAGTTTCATCTCAGTCGTAACGTCCCCTTCTTCTCGCAATCCTGTGGTGAGCATATACTGCAGTGCATCGAGGGCCCTCACCCGCTAGTTCGTAATCCAGACTTTCTGCTTCCGGAAAGCCTGGACTGGGATGCAGTCCGGGCGGTCGTTTTTACATCAGTAGCGGTAACACGTTCCAATTTTATCTCGTACGTGCGCCCTGACTACTTGCAGTTACCATCCCTTGTTGATGGGCGCCGATTTGCTTTTGTATTGGCGGATGGCCGCGTGCCGGGGCCGCGGGAGCTTTGGATCCCACGAGGCTGCGGCCGCGGCTGGTCTTAGGTTGGTAGAGGGCCAGGGGCGGGAGCGAGCAACCGGGCGCCGGGCTTCCGCAATTCGGGAGGTCGGCCAACCACGGCCCTGTTTCGCTCATCGGCGCGTGAGGAGCCCCTCTCTTCACAGCTTCAGCCATCATAGCCACCACAGAATCCTTTGCAGCAGCCAATCGATCTGCAGTGCATAAAGAACGTGAAGGAGCTCACCCCTGTGGTCGCTGTACGAGCTAACGGCCACTGGGAAAGCTTTTTCCCTATTGGTACCATGAAGTTTACTGTTGGTGGCGCTCTCAACGGACGGGCGCTCTGCTTAGCCCGTCAGAGTGGGCCAAGGTGAGATATCAGGAGGTTGAAGCCATCTTCGACAGGAGCCTCGGGCATGCGCTGGAGGAATCCGAACAGAATCAGGAGCGGCTTGCTCTTCCGGATGCCGCGTTCCGTGAGGAACGCAGGCTATGCCGCAAGGCCGAGGCTGCCCTCGAAACTGTGCCACGAGACCGGAACGATGGCGATCCGTGGGAGGGTCGCTCAACTCCGCGTGGATTAAATGAGGCCGGGCCCTTGCACCATCATATGGACGGGGGACCCGGCTACGACTATAGTCGAACGGATGCCTTCGACCGCGACCGACCTAATATCGGCCGTGCCTGCACTGCGGCATTCCTACAAAGGTGCAGGCGCGCGAGAAAAACAGGAGATGCGCGAGGCCGAGTATCGCCTCCCGGAACACGGGAGAATCTTCATCGTCGCTAGGGTGCATGGCATCCCGCGGGCCACTCTCGGCGAGGGGAGCGATCGCGCGGGCGTTTTGGCGAAACCCTGTTTGCGGCTGCCACTACCGTGAAGTTGGTATTGCGTGGCGAGCTGCCCTGATGGCTAACCGCGCCGGTGGTTGCATTGGGGTGCTCCACGAAGGAGCACGGCGTTCCGCGCAAGCGCGTGAGTCGCCACTTCCTACGTGGAGGAAGTTCGCTATCGTTTCTATCTATTCTACAATAAACGCGGCGACTCCTCGGCTTGGGTCGTGATTCTCCACCTTGGTAGCCTTCCCCCCTTTCGATAGTGTACCTGCCCCGGGTCGCGTGGCTCAATCGTGTCTCCATCGAGTCACGGTAGCGCGAGATATTATGAGGTAGCACGGGGTATCCACCGTGGCCCGTGGGCGCGCAATGTAATATCGGTGTGCGTCCAATGACCCGGGTCCATGTGGGGTGGCTGACTGGTTCAGCCAGCGCTATCTGTCTTGTACGGTATATGCTGGGTTGCCGATCGACAGCTATTGGTTACAATTATTTAGACATTATTAAATGTTTTAGCTGCACCACACAGAGCGCACCGTATAGTGACGACCGGAGTGGCCGTGGCCCAATGCTTGCTGGCTTCGGTGGGAATGCACACGGGGCGATGTCCATACCTCGCCGGCTGCCATTTAGCGTACCGTAGTACTTGCGTGTAAACGTACCAATCAGGGCCCACCGTATGGCCGCGTCCTGATTGGTCGGACCTTGTTACTCATAAATGTTTAGTCAATGCCACCCAGTGGAGCCGTGAAAATTTCACTGCTGGCTACCCATCAGCCGGTAAGAATGAACCCATTATTATAATTTATGAACTTACCACTCAGGGCGCGCCGTTTGGCTGCGTCCTGAATGGTTGTCTGTTGTTGGACCCGGGCGCAGTGCACAACGCCCTCCGGTGTCGTTGTGTACTGGCCCGTACAAGGGTCCACCGGACCACTTATATTCACATAATAATACAATTATTGTGCTGCCCATTCAGGATGCCTTTGCGGTGTCATCCTGAGTGATTTGGCACCCAAAATATTTAATCCCTGCGGGCGCGGCTGGTCGCTCCTCACCGTCCCCCTGCTGCACCCCACCAAGGAGGTACGGTAGGGACGTCCGACGAGTGCATGCCCCAGTGGCACTCAGGGGTGTCTGCATGGGGCGGGCGCACATTAGGCTTCCGTCACATGGCCTCATTCTAAGTGGTGGCACCAGAGAATTGAGCACCCTATTGAGGAGCCCACCGCCCTGTGAATCCGCAGGGGAATGGAACTCGGCCGACAGCTACTCCTTTTTCGGGCGAACCTGTCCCGGTTTTATTCCCCCGTTGGCGGCTCAGGGTCTGCCGCTGCCCTCCCTCTCCCCAGAGCCCCACTCCGTTGGTCTCTGGGTGGGGCGGGCCACCTCAGGTCCACCCGGCCCGGATGAGCCTGGCGTGGTTGGGGTTCATCCTTCCATTGACAGCCACTGGGCTGCCAACGGCCTGAGATCTTATCCAACTCACGAGGCACCCAGGCCTACCGACTCGTCAGCAGGTCTAGGTGTTTGCTGGGTGTTTTCCCGTTCACCTCCGGCTCCGGGTCACGACAGGCCTTCCAATCAATTTTTCTGGGGGGATTCCGTTTCACTCTTTGCGCACACGAGCCGCCCCACCTTGCGTCCCACGGCACGTTGGTGGGCCACGGGGCGCCCAAGCCTACCGTTTCATCGGTAGGTCAAATTCGCCTCTCTCAATTTCCTTCCATTACCCATTGGACGCGGGTTCCCACCGGCCATCCCATGCTTTAAGGTCTGCAGTATCCCTTGCCTGTATGACTCGCGCGCGGGCATCTTCGTTTATCTGGGCCATGTCGCCTTGGTTCCGCCTACAGGAGTTGGGACTGAGGTGTCACCCTTCCTTCATCGCCAACGGTTGCTTCGCCCGAGACCTCCCCTCCCACACGGGCACACGCTACTTAGGCGTTTGTCCGTGACGTCGAGTGCCACGGGACCTTTGCGATTTATCAAACAAGAACCTTCCGAACTATCGGCAACCTTAAATGACCCAGGTCCACGGACTAGTCGGTAGGTCTGGGGCGACGTCCCTGGTTGCGTCCCCGTTGGTCAGGCGAGCATGGGGAAACCGAAGGCCTTCCAATTTATTAGAGGTTACTGGTGCACCCTTCCCTCTTCTACGACACCATTCAACTGCCTTCCACACGGGCGCCCGCTCTTAGGAGTGCCTCCGGGGGAAGTCATGTTAGCTACCGGGCTTCCTGGAAGCTGCCCGCCTTCCGCTTGCGGAAGAAGCGCGGCACCAGCTCCTCGAGTATATTCTCATCGAGGGTCCGTATGGGATCCTCATATCCACCCCACTTAACCTCGAACCATTCCAGCTCTTCCTCCGTGTCTTCCTTGTCGTAAGTTAAAACCGTCTCGACGAAGAACTTCTTTTCATGGCAGGGCTGAGTTCCCCGCTCACTTCCCCCGTCGGGAAAGTGGGAACTGGTTCCCGTTGCGCGTGGACACAGCTAGTTTCTGACTCTGGCATATGCCCTCCCCTATCAGCGTCATTGCTGATAGAGGAAGCCGGTATGTCAGCAGATCGGGACGCGGTATTCACTCGGTAAATTCCTAACTTCTCGACAACACCGTCACGATCAATCGTGGTGGTGCAGCGAGAGGCTTTGATGGCCCTGAAAGGACCTTGCGCGAGCGACGGGAGCTTGTAATTAGGGAGCTCCGGTGTTTCCAGGAAGATCCAGTCGTCTTCCCGGAGCATCCGGTTGCTTTCCCGTATCGTCTTGTCGAAGTCCCGCTTGTAGTGTGTCTGCGCCTTCGCGAGCCGAGAGCGGGCTTCCTCGATCGCCGTTGATGGACGAGCGAGGAAGTCCGACTTCGTGCTGGCGTCTGGCCTCGCCCCTCGGCGAACCGTATGGTACAACGAAAATTCGGGAGGCGGCCGACTTAACACCAGGTCAGAGGGTGTCGTGTCGGTTGACCTATGGAAATGGGTGTTTTACGCGTATTTCAAGGCATACGCGTACATACCCCAGTCCTTCTGGTGTTCACCGACGTAACTACGGAGCATGTTGAGCAGTGTTCTATTGAAGCGCTCAACCTGCCTGTTAGTTCGCGGATGGTATGCCGTAGTGAACAAGTTCTCGTTGCCAAGTTCCAGGCAGACCGCTTGGAAGAACTTGGCACTGAACTGCGGGCCGTTGTCGGATAAATGCGTCTTCGGCGGTCCGTATTTGTACACTCAATGGGTGCACAAGGCGACCCCCACATGGTACACTGTTATCGTCCGCATCGGGGGTGCCTGGGTCAGCTTGCTGAACCGGCAGGAGATGATCAAAAGTTATTCGTTACCTTTCTTCGACTTCGTAATCGGCCCGAGGATGTCGATCGCGACATCTTCGAGCAGCTTCGTTGCCGGAAAGAGCTTCAGCGTCGTGGACCGCTTGCGTAATTGCAAGCGGTTCCGCGCACAAGCTGTACAGCCTTCGACTGTAGCGGCGACATCGGCAGCCATGGCAGGCCAGTAGTACGAGCGACGCAATGTCTC
>JAUBNZ010000414.1:0-17509 GCA_032355485.1 Bonnemaisonia californica
TGGGCCACGTGTAAGGGTTGTACCTTGCGCGGGATCGCGGTTGTCTCAGTCTGCTTCGAAGGGGAACGGCTGTGTATCCCGCGGTGGCGCAAGGGAGCGGGTCATCCATATAGGCGGGAGCGGGTGCGAGTGCGCGGTCATCGCTATAAAGGGGCGCTTGCTCGTCTGAGATTTGGGTCTGGAACAGGACTCAGAAAAGTCCTACACACTCCCTCAACTAAGCTCGAAGCTCCTGCGAAAAGCTCAACCACAGACAACACAAGATTTTCAAAAACAGGGAAAAAGCTCCTTCAACAAACAACCTTCCGGGGCAAAACTCAGCAGTGCCTCCTTTCTGGACGCCCGGTCAGGTACGCCGCGAGGATTATTTTTCCGTGCGTTGGGTGTTCGCCTGGTAGCGCTTCCCAATTTGGGAGGTGATGCGGAATCTCCCCACCGACGGCCGTCGTTACGATTGGTGGCGCTTTGAGGCGTTGGACCTCCAGGCTCAGGATTGTCGCGTCCCTGCCAACCTGGCACGGGAGGCCTGGACTGCTCGTTGTAAGCATACGCCTTCCCATTTCGCGATCCCTGGAGCTCTGCCGAGCGATCTCTACTTCCTCCGATGGCCCGGTGACGAAAATGTCGTAAGACACCTAGCGAATTTGCGAACGTGTCCCCGAGAAGAGCTGCCTCACCCCACTCTGTTGGTGGTTGCGCCACATGCCATGTTCTTGACCCCAGACAGCGAATGATGGGAGAGAGGTGATATCCATGCACAAGGGCGTCGTCCCGAGGTCGGCCGACCATGGTGGTGCCGGGGTCGTTTCGTGCGCGAGGTGCGTGACGAGCTTCGCAACCACATCCGTATGGGCGTCTTCGTCGGTGTCCACAACGTGGAAGTGCACAAGATGCATCCGAGTGCGCGGATACGCTCCTATCCGAAGTACGAAACCTCGTTCTGGCCCGAAGTCGGGAAAGGCATCCCGGTGCCAGTGCCGGCTGTCTTTGTCTATGGAAGTTCCATGTTGATGCAGTATGGATGTTCAGCCCATCGGAGTTCCATATTTTGGGCGGTCGCTCTGTCCGAGTGGACGCTGATGATTGGAGCATCCCTGCTGCAAAACGCGTTCGTCCACGATCGGCTGCACCATGTGTCTCCTCGTACGATTTCGAACATCCCAAGACTCGGTTTGGGGCCAATAGTGCACGGGAGTCCTTACTCCAAGGACAATTTCGAACGCCTCCTGAAGGAGCATGAAGGGATTGAATAGGAAAACTGCACGAAGATCAGCCTGCCGGGTCAGTCCGAAGATGAAGTGGAAATCTGGCTGCCGTGGGATAACGCAAAGGGTTGCATGGATAGGGGCAATCGGCTCCTCGGGGTCTCTCTGGCCACTCCCATTCCGCGCCGCGAGTTGCTTAGCGAAAGAAAACCCGCCCGGGCGCGTTTCCTCGGTCAGGAGTTTCGTAACAGGCTAGAAATCCGGGGCGCGTTGGAGCTCTGTGTTAACGGCGCGGCATCGTCGACTATTTCCCTCCCGGTGCATCTACCATTGGCTGAAAAGTCTGCCGACATGGCGCAGGGGCGCGCTTCGGTGGACCGTCTCACCGTACGGTTGGCCACCCTCGAACGGGATCTGACGAGTTTGGTCGCGGAGAAGGATAGTTTGCTGAAGACTCATGGTGAATACCGGACGGCAGTGGCGGCGTTGCCAAGGGCGGAAGCCGAAGTGATTGCACTGACTGGGCGCCTTTCCGTTCTCTCGCAAGACTTGAAAAACTCGAAGGAGGAAAATGCCAAACTGGCGAAGCTCAACGACTGCTGTCGGCGCCAACAGGCAGTCTCGCTATTCGCTTATCAACTTCGGTATGTCAACCTCAAACGGGTCGCACAGGGAGTTTTCGCTGAGGCGAAGGAGTGGACCGAAGAACTTGCTGCCATGTTTGACCAGACGATCGCCGATTGGGCGTTTGATGCCAAGGAGAAAAAGATCCATGATCAGGCGCGAGTTGCCCCCGGGAAAAACAAGAAACGGGCCGAGCGTGCGAACGCGAAAACCACAGCGGCTGCTGGCGCGTCGAGCCAACTTGCGGGTACGTTCGATGCCGGGGTCGCGGGGCCCTCCTGCGCCAATAAGCGGAAGCGAGCCGAGCCTGAGAAATCGGAAACAACAGCGGTTGCTGGCGCGGCGAGACCGGTCACGGGATTGTCTGGTTCTCCTGCCGGTG
This sequence comes from Bonnemaisonia californica, assembly GCA_032355485.1. NCBI lineage: Eukaryota > Rhodophyta > Florideophyceae > Bonnemaisoniales > Bonnemaisoniaceae > Bonnemaisonia > Bonnemaisonia californica. Next base: position 2,212 of record JAUBNZ010000414.1, read on the forward strand.
CGTCGAATGCCGAGAAGGGGCAACCTTCTAGCGCCCAGGAGCCGAGTCGAGGCGAGTAGTGTAGTATCTGGGCCGATCGCGCATGAATAAAAACGCCCGCTTGTTTCTTCTTCTTCCTGGTTCCCGTTGTCGCTATGCCGTGGCGACATGGGACGGGCCTCCTTTTTGTGAAGGCCGGAGTCCTCTTCGGCGTAAGCCGTCTCATCGATGTTTCTGGGGATGTGGCGGTGTTGGCTTTGCGGGTGGCGGATGTGCAACCAGGGGAGATCTGCCTGGTAACCCTTAGGATTGCTGGGCGATTCTACTGGGCGTTTCCAAAAGGAGTGGGAAACGCCCGTGGAAGTGAGTGGGACACCTCGTTAAAGATACGGGGTTTGTTTCCGCCACGGTGCTTTGGCGGCATGTGCACACGGCGTACGACCACAATAGAAACATTTCGGGGACAATATTGGCGTTTGCCTTTTTCTGTCCCGGACGGGGTGACTGGGCGTCTGGGGGAGACGGACGTCCCGCGAGGCGGCCCGTCACCGAGTTCCTCCATTCGTGGACACGGCGGCAGCCTGGGCTTTGTGCACCCATAAGGTACCCATTGGGGGAGTCGGTGGGGACTTTTTGTGACCTTTCCAATCACAACTGTCTAGTCAGACGCTGCCAAAATTTCCGCAACCAGACGGTTAAGGACGGGGTCTGGGGAGCCGTACCGACCGTCTCGCTGTGGAAGCCAGGGCTACATAGTGGAGGGTTGGGCCTTCGGTGTTAACCGTCCTCGTCAGCCACCAAACACGGGCGGTTGGTCACTCAGTGATGCTTGGCGTGGCGGCGGACCTACGATGGGGGAGGGGGTGATGAAGAAAGGAGGCGGATACCTTGAGGGGAGCCGTGGTGGAGAAGATCCTTCGGCGGGGTTAGGTGACCGTTATTTGCGTAAATCCGTTTAAGAACTTCTAGATGGACCCTGGTCGATTTTTCCGTAGGATGTCGCATCGTTTCGACGATGTGCTGTCGCGCCTAGTTGGCGAAAGAGACCAGACGTCTGCCTAGTCTCCGGTTGGCGGTTTTACGGAAACGAGCCACGAGAGGGCCTGGGAGGTTGGCTTTTGGTTCCCAGGTGTCCTCCTCCGCGGGGTAGCCGTACCAGAGTAGCCGAAAGATCGGGCGCCCCGGTCTTCTCGCGCCTCGGCGACAATTTTGTCGATGAAAAACTCCCCCGGATGAGAGTTGTATCGCCTGCCGTTCGACGGCCACGCGGGCGGGATCCGCCGGGTTGGGCGTGAGTGGACGGCGGGGCGTGCGGTCTTGGAAAACCGCTGACGCGGGTGGCGTTGACGTATGCGGCAGGGCCGGAGCGCCTCGTTCGTCCGTGCTGGGCAGGGCCGGAGCTCCTTGTTGGGAATTTTCAGACAGGGACGGAGCTCTTCGTTGGTCATTACGTTGAGGCGACCGCCTGATCCGATCGGAGATTACTCTTTCGGGAACGTCGTTGATGACGATGTTGAAGGTGTGGCCATGGCAGCCAGTAACCGGATACGGGCCCACGGTAGGAAACTGGAGCTTCGATTTCCGGTTACTCGGCTCGGCGTCATCACCGTTCGGTTTGGGGATGGGGTGTCCGACATCCTCCAAGAACACTAGGTCACCCTCTTGGATATCACAGTTCGCGGGGCGCACTTTTTTTGTCAAAATCCCGCTTGCAGCGCGCTTGCGTTTGGCCAAAGAGCAGGAAGCCTTCGCGTAAATGTTTTTTAATTTTGCCAAAACATCTGCGCGCACAAATAGGGTGCTCGGGCCCTGGTCAACGTTCTCCGTGGTCAGTTGAATGAGGTACCGCGTCAGCGTGAGCTCGAAGGGGGACGTGTTCGTCGAACGGTGTATACACCTATTGTATGCCATCGCGAGAGCGTCTAGGTACTCGTCCCATCCCTTTTGATGGTCGTTGACGTAGTGACGGAGCATCCCGACGAGGGTCCCGTTCAGTCATTCGACATCTCCATTTCGTCTGTGGGTGGTTGGTAGTCGTGAAGACGTTTTTGACCCCCAATATACGACAGGTGTCCTGAAATAATTTGCACTTAAATTGTGACCCGTTGTCGGACAGTAGGTTATTGGGTGCGCCCTAGATGAAGGCCCACTGACTGCAGAACGCTCGGGCCACCGATAGTGCAGTAATCGGCGACAGCGGTATGAATCCACAGAGCTCGGAGAACCTATCAGCACTCACCACTATAAAACGGCGCTTCCGAATGGTGGTTGGGAGTGGTCCCAAAATATCGATGGCGACGCTCTGGAGCGGTTGTGTGGCGGGGAAAAGCTTGAGCGGGTTGGTGTGTTTGACCAATGATATGCGACTGCGTATGCAGGTAGGGCAGTGCTGTAAGGTATCCTCGATATCAACCGTAAGGCTCGGCCAGTACACATGCTTGCGCAGGGTGTCGAACATGAGACCGGTCCCTGGGTGGCCGGGGCGTACGGCTTAGTGGTTCGAGGGTAGAACGCGAGCGCGTAAGGATTCCTGTACAACCACCTGCGTCATTGCGTCTCGCGGCGATTCTCGGACGAGGATATTCCGCGCGTTCACGCCAAAGCAGCCCGGCGTTCCCTTTGCGATCTTCCTCAATTTATCTTGACAAAGCGCGTCGGTTCCTTGCTCGCTAACCTATTCCTGCGAAGTGATAGTTTCGTCGAGCCGATCGAGCAAAGAGAGAAACTCTCGCGTAGTGGTAAGAATTCCAGTGCGGATGCGCTTTGACGTGGGCTCGTCCGCACAGGTCTCTTGACCCCCCAAAAGGGCTTGGGGAACAAAACAGGCTTCCGGGCCTTTCCGTGGTACTTGGTGACTACCACAGGTCTCCGGAGCTCTTACCCGTGTCTTTTCCACACAAGCCGTCTACGGACGGGGGCTATTCCTCTCTCTGATTGCGAGAACGACCGCCGGGCGTCCAAACTCGAACGAGGCTACGCCATCCTGGTTCTGGCCTTGTAATTCCAATACCGTACATGCCACTGGGGGCGCCGTTTGTTCCTCCGAATAGTCGGCAGGGTCTAAGTAGACGCTGCCCGATTCTTTGGACGGTAGAGTTTCCTCTGTGTAAGTTTCAATAGAAGTGATAGCGTAGCACGGTAAATCGTCGCCCATCTCTCGTTCGTCCTCGCCGGTAGTTTCCACCAGGGACAGCGCGTCTGCGACGTAATGTTTCCTTCCCAGGCGGTACTGTTTCTCGAAGTTGAACTCGGCCAAACTCAATCTCCAACGAGCTAATCGTCCTTCTGCGGTGGCCAAGGACAACAACCACCGAAGAGCATCATGGTCCGAGCGGACAGTGAAGCGTTCCCGCTCAAGGTAGGGGCGGAGAAGGAGGACCGCCCAGACGACGGCGAGGCATTCCTTCTCTGTCGTTCAGTAGTTGCGCTTAGCCTTTGCAGGGTCCGGGTCCAGTAGCCGATTGGCTGTAAGCTACCATCCTCCTCTTGTTCCTGAAAGAGGACACACCCAACTTTGGCCAAAAGAGGCGTTGGTGTCAGGGAAATACGGGAAGCCTTCGCGGGGGAGTGCCAAGACGGGAGGGCTCTTCAGGATCTTCTTCAACGAAACGAATGCGTAGTTCTGCTCCGACGTCGGCAGAGGTAGGGGGTCTTCTTGACCCTTCTTCAACATCTCGTTCAAGGGTGCTGCAACGAAAGAGAATCTCTTCACCAATCGCCGGTAGGGGTTGCAAGTACCAAGGAAGCTGCGAAGCTGCTTCTTGTTCGTCCGGAAGTTCGCGGTTCGCCCGGCGTCCGCGTTGGATGCGGGTACGGAAATATTTCCGGGGCGGATGACGTGCCCCAGGTAGCTTACCGAGCACCGAAAGAACTCCGTCTTCTTGAACTTGAGGGAGATCCCTGAATTTCAGAGGATCGACAAGATGTGACCCACGTGGGTACGATTCTCTTCCTCCGTCTTGGAAAAATTGCTGACATCGTCTAGATACACCAGGCAGAACTGCCACTTGATTCCCGAGGGCAACATGTCCAAGGCCCGCTGAAAGGTGGCCGGTGCGTGCGTCAGTCCGAAGGGCATCCGGACAAACCGGAAGGTTCCGCAGTGAGACATGAAGGTCGTCTTGTCGAGATCATTGTCCCAGGCTGGAATCTGCCAATAGCCGCAATTGCAGTCTAAAGTCGAAAACATCTTGGAATCGCCGAGCGAGTCGATGCAGTAGTCCATCCGAGGTATCGGGTACGAATCATTGATGGAAGCGGCGTTTAGGCGCCGGTAATCTACGCAAAACCGGGGGAACCGTCCTTCTTGGGCACCACCACAACGGAGCTAGCCCATTCGGAGGCGGCGGGCTCGATCACCCCCGCTTGGAGCACCCCTCGCGGTGTGAAACGGCTTCGACGAGTATTCGACCGTGCATGAACCTGAATGTGCATACTGGCACATTAAGCATCCGGCATCAAAGGTTGTACCGCGGTGACAAAGAATGTCAAAAGAAGAATATGTCTCAGACTTCAGCAATGTAGACTGGTTTCACTTTTTTGTGGGACAAGCTCATAACGACGAGTCTGTCCAGACGATATCGATTTAACTTCCTGGACCGAAAACGAAGGAGATGGAGATGAGGAATTGGCCCAGGGTGAGATTTCGACCTGCCTATCAAATTCATTGATGGAGGCTGTAGGAATTCGATCTCCACTTTTTTGGCATGGTTTTTGGTGCCAAAGAATGTCCATTTTCCGTCATGGTAGGGATGAGAAACGTGAATAGAGAAACAACAAAATGATCAAGTTAAAACATATCACAAAAGTTGTATATCTAACTTCTAGATAAAGGATGACACATCTAAGGGAGAAAGGGTTAAAATTGCCTCAAAGGCTCTAACCTTTTTGATCGGCATTAACCGTGTAAGTACAGGCCTTTCTATGAGCTGGGTAACATTATTACAACGGTCTTTATGCCAGAATCGAGTTAAGAACTCTGATCCTGACATTATGAACTTTTCAGGTCCGCAACTTCCAACTTGGAAGTTGAATTTGCATATAGTAAGATGCAAGGAATTCAGTTGGGCGGTAAACGGATCTTATAGATCGATGATATGTCGAGTACTTATATATTGTACGATAGTGTGATTCAAAAGCACTTTTGTCATTGCTTAGATTGATCTGATTGAATGCATGCAATAGTAAAATATTCAATGACATAAAATAGTACTTTATAGAGTAGTGTAGGTGAATTCTTCAGTAATGTAACGTACACATTGGTGTAAAACTTGACCGATCTGTGAATGTTTTTTGAAATGCAGTAAGATGTATCTCGAAATAGGATACTAGGGCCACCAACAAAGTTATGGGAAAGATCTGTTTTCCCAAATACGAGTTTTGGAAAAGGTGTACAATAGTACCACTTGAACTGTATGGATAGGACCTGTAATGTCCTTTTTATGCTATCGAGCTCCAAATATCTAACAAATATTCTAATTATGTGCCACTGAATAGACGTGTATACCACATTTGGCCAAATGTTTTTAACCTAGCTACCCGTAAGGCAACCAATATCTCTCTCCAGGGAGGAAAGTGGACAGCAAAGAATTATTCTATTTGAGTAGGAGCTCCCCACTGCCAGGGCTTTCGCAACTAACAGGCTATCACCGTTTATAGCGCTAAAAACTTACACGCTGAACCGAGGAACGCCACATGCGTGAGGACGGCTGGGGAGAAGGGTGGTTGATCAACGCCGCCCTCCTGAAGAGAAAGGGGGGAAAGGGAGGAGACGGAAGTTCCATTTTTGCAAAGTACTCCTTATGTACTCCTTTAGAATATCAAAGAGTTTCAGAATCCACTTCCAAACTGTTATTTTCGGCCATAATGCCACCTAAAAAGAACAAAGATGCATGTAGCGGTTATAAACGTTTTCGTACAGAGGTCAATATAAAATTTAAGCGTACGTAGCAAATCTTATAACGGCAATATCCTTGAAGAATTTGTACTTTGGGAGATGGTCTGATGTGTCATGGTAGGATATGATACAAGGTAAACACCAGATAGTTGGTTGGCCAAAATATTGCGGCATAGTATGCTTTACAAGAGACTATCCATGGATGCTGTAACTGTTACAAACTCCAATATGCCAGAAAACCAAACGTTTCATACTGTTCGAAGTGCTGTTAACTAGTGTACCACGTTTCTTTCATTAATATTAGAATTATTATGCGTACGCATGAGCCAACCTTTCGTTTTCGATGCAGACTATCCATACTTGGATTATGGGGGCCAAAGGCCTATTTTAAATTTAAATTAAAGATGACAGAGTTATCATACGGGCTTACTTTTTCCATCTTTGTTTGTTGGCCTACGCACCTTTCTACTGTAGCTCGTTCGCAGACCGAGCAATCGAGCGTGAAAGAGCATATTTTACGACCCGTCCGAGCGGCAAAAAATAGAACAATGGCCGAAACCATTCAATCCGTTTCACTCTGGTAGAGGTTGATATGAAACGGATCTACGGGTTCTTCGGCTTAAAAACATTCTTTACTCTACCAAGTACCTCCACCATGAACCCCTAAAACGGGCATGTAAATGGTATGGGTAATTTATCAAGTTATTTGTTCAATTGGCGGTCTTTGTAAAATTAATGACAGCAATAATGCGGTATCTTTCTAAGCATTACTTAACTTTTCGATGTCGAGCATGTACCATGTCCGATCGGCCCAACCTCTACTTCGCAGTTGAGCTAAATTACCTCTGAGTATGGCATTTGCGAAATTAATTCAGTATGGAGTTCTTGTCATCCACTTTGAATGTTTACTTGCAAATAATTATTTGTAGTACAGTAGGATAGAGTTGGTATAACCATATAGAACTTCTGGAGCCTCTTTAGGGTAAAAACAGGTGCAAAGGAAAAGCGGAAAGGGTCGTTCCAAATTCTACGAAAAAAATCCCGAGGTAATCGTAGATTATACCTCCAAAATGGTATCATTTGGCATCATTAAGTTTCTGGAACACATCTACCAACTGCACATTATATTTATGTTCAGGTAGACTATCAAACTGCAGTTTTCGGATCTCTAAATTCTCTTCGCAATTCCACTACTGCTTACCATTTCATAGAAAATCACTCCCTTTCTCTTTATCCTTGATATAGTTTTCAGGGAGCCATCCTTACCTTCTCAAGGAAATTCCTTTTAGTTCCTTAAACCTACATTCATAAATTGAGATCGGCAAAGCCCTCTCTGTTTCTGGCATGAGGATATGTTTCAATTTTACCTCGTTTTATATGGTTGCTGCGTACGCATAAATCATTTGATTAAAGCTAGAACTGCGCTTTGCTGTATTTTCAACTTCATCCTAGATGTACTAAGTCCTAGCTAGAAATTTTGCAGGCATCCTAATGATGCCAAAAGATGCCCTTTCCGAGCTATATTATACGTATAGTTTGGTATTTGCTTTTCATGTAGAATTTCCGCCGACCTTTTTGGCCCCTTGATGAAGTGGATAGAAATTAGTTAGAAATTTGATGTAAAAAATGATGATGGTATGATACCTGCGGACTGATTCCTGGAAAAATGGCCTCGACCACAGGTTGCGTTTAATTGGCTGCTAGCCCGATGCTGATGCTGATATTCTCGTGGATGCTGTTGATGATGCCTTGTCCTTTTCGTTCAACACTCGAGACCGGGTCCTCTTATACTACTTGTAGATTCTATCGCTCTCCTAAAATTGTGCTCTTATTCTAGCGTAGAGGCCGATTCTGGTAATGTGCCCATATGGTCTCTAAAGTGCAATTATTGTAGGTAGCATTACGTGTATTCTAATCGTAGGTAGCACCTACTGTGACCTACCTATTTCGTGTCTCTACATTTTGAGAGTCGAGTGACTCAATCAAAAAACTCATCGATTAGTCACCCTTCCTTAGTACCCGATTTTACTCCAAAGATACTCCAAAAGTCCCATGTGCTTACAAAAACTCTATCCTATTGTTTTACAACTAAATAATTGTCAGTAAACCTTCAAATTAGAATACAGGAACTCTAAACTAAATACTGTTTTTAAATTCTATCTGTAGAGGCGGCTTTTGACAGCTGCAAAGACTTTGGGCCGGTATTTTTATTGCATTGGGGCTCTTGGAATGTTAGAATGATAACTACATAAATATAATTAAAACATCTATTGTGGTACAGTGCGCACAGTAAGTATAAAGCACCCACCATTTTTTCCATAACGGCTATGAAAGAAACTTTTATCCCAGATCTTTTTGCATCTACCACATCCACTACATTGTCCGACAATATTTGCCAAACGGTTTGGCTCAAAGTCTTGCCGTTCCGCGACAATACTACAAACTCCATATTTCAGGTTTGTAATAAGTATAAAGCACCTAGGTAGCTGAAGCAGTAAACTCACTAAAATAGACTTATAAATTGATCTGCAGTTGGTTTATCGACTTGCATGTGGCAAAGAGATCTCTTACAAACGAGTCTCAGCAATTTCTAACCAACTTGGCCCCTGCAGCATGCCTCGCGGGAAACCGCTATCCCTTTTTGAGCAAGGGCAAGTACTGGCTCTTCACATGACGAGATTATCTCAAGTTGATGTTGCCAAAATTCTCAAAAGGAGCCGTGGAGTTGTACAGAGCCTGTTGCGCAGTCCCGAGACGTACGGTAAAGGCGAAATGTGTGGCAGGACGCTTGTACTGTTACCTGGTGCCAAGCGGGCGCTTTTAACAGCGGCTCATAAGGGTGAATTGAGTGCCAATGAGCTACGCCAGCATCTAAACCTCCCTGTATCGACTTCGAGAGTTCCTGAAATACTTAGGGCACACCCCATTTTGTCCTGGAAGCCCATGAGACGCGAGCCTATGATGACGGCAGATCATAAGAAAAAAAGGCTGGAATGATGCATGCTGAGGGTCGGCTAGAATGTCAATAATTGGTGAACAGTTTGTTTAGCGACGAAAAGAAGTTCAAATTAGAGGGTCCTGACGGTTCCGATACTATTGGCATTAATTGAGGAAGGAGCGGAAGTATTTTTCAAGGAGGCAAAACGGAGGGTGTTCAATTATGGATTGGGGGGTTTCTTGTCTCAAGGAAAGACTAATTTGGCTGTTTTATCTGGAAATGTGAACTCTAATAAGTACATTGAAACGCTGTGGGACTATCTAGTGCCTTATGTGGAAGAATTTGATAGAGGAGAATGGCTTTTTCAGCAAGATGGTGCGTCTGTTCATCGCTCGTGTCAGACAAAGGGGTGGTTAAGTGGGAATGGAATTGCTGTTTTGCACTGGCCGGCGAAAAGCCCGAACCTCAATCCAATTGAGAACCTTTGGGGTGTCCTGGCGAGGCGCGTTTATCACATTACAGACAATTCCAGTCTGTTGAAGAGCTGGAAGAATGTGTCATGCAAACGTGGTCCGACTGGGAGCAAGACCTCCTTCAGAAGCTGATCGACTCTACGACTAGACGTGTTGGTGAGTTTATTACGATGAGGGGTGAACCGACGAAGTATTAAATTCCGTTCGGTTGTTACTAAATTGCTCTTAAAATGAATTTTTCACTGCGTAATAAGTACAAAGCACCTAGGTTCTTTATACTAATTACACCTTTGAAATATGGAGTTTGTAGGATTGCCGCTGAACGCCAAGACTTTGAGCCGAACCGTTTTGGCTCGTATTGTCGAACATTGTAATAGATGTGGTAGATGCAAAAAGATCTGGGATAGAGGTTTTCCCAAAGCCGTTATGGAAAAAATAAGGGTTGCTTTATACTTACTGTGCGCACTGTATATCCGTTAATGGGATTTCGTCTAGCGTACAGTATTTTTGGTTCCCCGCGAAATATGTTCGACACGAATTAAAGTAGGCTACTTTATTTTCGTACGCCTACCAATCAAGTGCTGTACGGAAGTGGAATAAGCCTCATTCCGAAAAATTGGAAAAATTGGTTTGGAATGGGGCCATCAAGGCAACCACAGGAAAACCCGCCTGCCGCAGCAACTGCGTTGCCGTTCACGACTAAAGAGATATTTATAGTGAACATTTCAACATATTTACCGTCTTTTACCGTTATGAAAAACGGAAAGGCCGTTTACCATTTACCAACGGAGAGTTCCACCTCCATGCGTAGAACATAGAAGGTACTCTTTCGCCAGGTAGCCACCGAAACGAACACTAAACATTAAACACAGCACACTTTCGAAATTCCGTCATCTTCTGTCGTAATAAATTTCGTTCATAGGGCAACGAATCCCACTCCCATCCTAATACCCTCGGCTTCTTCAAATTCCCCTCTTCTTGTTCCCGCAATTGACAATTATTCCTCCTGCTATGAGTCCGATGGAGACCAAATCGCAGCACCTCTGCAGAACAACTAGCGGAACTTTTAGCAAGTTTTAACCAAACGAACGCGCCAAATTGTGGTCATGTGGATGTTGCAGGAGATAGAGGCTTGTGATTCGGATACGTTTATTGCACCCAATATTGTCAGGAAGTATCCATATCGCTTTTTCGGGACCGAGAAAGCCAACTTGGCAAACGCATCAAGATGGTCCAACAAATGGAAGAGATAACGTCCATTCCGGACAATGAGGGGATTCGAGTCGCACACTTTGTCCGGCGTAAGGGATTGGCGAATGGAATTCCATCGGTCCTGCAATAGGAAATATTGGTCAAGGAAGAGTTCCGAAGCGGTCGATCCGGGCGAAAGAGGTGCATAGGATTCTTGTTGTGGATTTGGAAAGATTGTCCAAGACAGGACTAAAATATAATGCAAACATCCTTAAAACATTGGCTCGCATGATTTTGTCGGATGACCATAACAAGTTCGAACTCAGCTTCCCACTTCTTAGGAATGAGAGAATGGATCTGATCTCCAAAATTACAAAGCACTGGGTACTATCTTTTACGGAATGGTTTTACATTGTGGCTCGTAAGCAATGCGGAAAGCGGATGAGTAGTCCTGTGAAGCAGTAACAGATGGAGAGAGAAGTTGTAGTCCACTTGGGTGTGGCGCCTAAGGCGTTCGATGACGAAGAGCTCGCCGAAGACATGGTTGAAACGGTTGATGAGGCGCACTATGTTTTCAGCATGGATAATGGGCGGAAATTTTCATTTGTGGGGTGTCCAGAGGTCAGGTATGCGGACGTATCGTCTTGAGGGGAGAATGGAAATGACGGTGCGGATTACAGGTGAAAAAAATGCGCCCAAACAGCCAGCCACCTTTCATTTTTTCAGAACAAATTTCGAAATTATCCCACTCAGGTATTTCCAGATGACGTCCCGGGCGCATCCTATCGGACTAGGCCCAAAGGCTGGACGGATCACAATTTTTCTCGGCAATGGCTCTTGGAGATACGGGCCATATCAAAAAATGCTTTTTGGGCGACAGCGAGAAATATTTTTGGATAATTGGTCAGGTCATCTCGAGTCTGATATCAAGTGAGAAAATCTAGCTCAATTTATTGCTGTGGTTACGTTTTGCCCAAGAATGCGACCAATTTGAGCCAACAAGCTGATAGTATCGTCATACAATTCTTTGTGCAAAGTTGGAGGACTTTATGGGATGAAGAGAAGGTACGACTCCTTGCTTCCAGGTAATGGAAGGAAGAATTGTTGAAATCGGGGAAATTGCCCAATTGGGGCCAGTTGTTTTTCCTCAAACTGGCTGCTCTTGTTATTCGTGATGGGAAGAATATGCGTGGCAAAAACGGCCTTACGTACACGAAGAACCATTGATTCGATGCCGGCTCTCACGGATTCTGAATGACCAGTGGCGTATTTGCCAGCTTTTTCCGCACTTATAGTTCATAATTCAAAAGCACTGTCCTTTTGCATGGCAAAAGCCCCTTCGAAGACAGCGGTTCAAGCTCTTCGGACAGCTGTGAAGCGTATAATTGCCTATATTTAATTGCAATTAAACCCATGTCATTTGCAGTGTGAACGGACATGCTGTGGCATATAGCATTTCCTCTTCCCTCAAGATCTGAGACACTCAATTTACTATGGCCTACTCTAATACCGTGTCCACAGTATAGTATATTTTCGTATGTTTTCCACCAGACTAAATCCTTGTTCACCGTGTAGTTGAGACATGACAGGGTATACACAACCGGGCTTTTTATACTTATTCTCAACCTCAACATTTTTTAAGCACTAATTTGTAAACTAGAGAAGCGTTCGTAACCCTACTTTGCCCTCGAGGTACGTCCGTGTGAAGAGTAGTGCTAATCCATAAATACCGCGGACAAATGCCTTTCTACTCACAGAATTAGGAAATGTGAGGGTGCTTTAACAATTTTATCCTCACTTTATTAACTTCCTATAGATATGATCCGCCATTTAGGATGCAGGGCAGTATCTCATATACAAGTGCATGATACAGTTTTCATTTGGAATATGAATATTAACTGCAAATTGAGCAAATAGCTAAGTCATTCAGTAAATGTTTACCTATCTGGTCAATACAAAATCTACGCAAGGCAATTTCTGAAACGAGGTTTTCAGATTAACAAAAACAATTCAAATTAAGGCACCAGTAGCAAAATGTCTTTCAGGGGATATCCCTAAACATACCCCAGTGGATGACCGTTTTATCAAATCATTCCTGTATTTGAAACGTTACCCTTGCACACGCGGTGCGAAAAATATTGACATCAAGCGGGCTTTTTTCAAACAGAAGGCTCTAAAGACAGAGTTATTGAATTTATTACTTTCAATAAACGATTGCCTAACCACAACAAATGCCATCTAAACTGGGGTCTGCTGCCGACAATAAAACTTCAGCGTCTATAAATCTTCTACCTCCATCATCTCCGATGGCACTGAACAGGGTGCCCAAATCCTGTTTGTTCCTACCATTCCGCCCCTTCACGTTCCCCTATCGCCCTAAATAACGGCGGTAATAAGGCTGCACGGTGCTCAAAGTATAGCGAGCGGGAAAATTTCGTGATATTGAGAGATTTGTCAACTACACGTTCTCATATTGCCCCAGATGAGACGATTGGAGATTAATTTGAGAAGGCAGCCGATGGCGCCAAAGAAAGCCAACCTATGACAAAGAAGAGTCTTGGAAAAGTATACAGGACCGTTATAAAACACTCTAAAGCTCATTTGGGAAAGTACATGCAGAATTAAGGGTCCGTTCTGTCGTGGGTGGGGAGAGAGGGGAACTGGAACCTCATTAGACGGCTATGGGGGCGATGGTTACGTATAAGGAAGGTGCATATTTGTCTGAAAATATTGCAAACGCCATGAAGTACTTGTAGTACCATGATTTGGTGTATTTCGTGGCCAAACCTTTTCGGCCGGTGCTCTCGAATTGAGCCCCAAGAAATTCGAAATTTCAAAATCCAAAAATTCATTCCCCTCTCCGTAGAGGGGCCACGAATGGTGGCCAAAACAAACGTACGTGTTCCGCACCACACTATCAGTGGCGCGCTCGTTGACACTCTACACCCCCTCTACCTATACACTACCCTCAAGTGTACATCCTTTTGAGTGTCACCCTCCGTGACACTGACACGGCCAAAAGAGGAGTTTCAAGACATTTGTCTTAAGCCATTACAGTCGATATGCCCCTGGCCATTAGAGGAGCCAAAGGACCTTTACTGGGAATCCTATTTTAGCATTAAAATTACGTAGCAGCGAAGAGCTACGATTCTACTACATGGGCACCCCGACTAGCGGGGTGGACCCGAAGTAAAAAAAGGTACCGACGAGTACCCTCAGCTTTTTCTTCTTGGAGATTCCTCCATCGATCGGAGTGCCGAGGAAGCTAGCGGCGCGCGACTTTGCGTTCCCCCAACATAGGGGCGAAACATTGCGCGTTAGCCGTGAGGCCCTATTTTACTCGCGCGGTACTAACTCTACAAGGGCCCTAATAAGCCTACCGAGATCTCCCCAACGGGGCGTCTTCGTTTCTAAATACTCGCCTTCTCATTGGCGAGTCATTCCCCGTTGCGGTCCCGGTCACCAACTCTCCTCTACACCGAGGAGAATAGACAGAGCGCCTGTCCTTCGCGCTCCGCCCAAGTTAGGGCGGAAACGAGGCCGGTTAGCCCGAAAGCTACGATTGAGTGACTCCCCTTGGCCAAAACCCCCTTTTAAGCCATCAATAGGCGCTCCCTCTGGGTGGGAGTGCCATCATCTTCTCGCTTGAACTTCTTCCTACTTAAGGAAGGTAGCGGTCGCAAGTCCTTTGGGTTTTGCCGGCCTGATTCACCAGGCAGACCCACGAACCTGCTGGGGCTCAGGAGCTACGACAGCCCCAAGACCTCTCCCAACGCAGGGAGAGAGGTTTCTGGACTCCCACTCACCCGAGTGTTCATCATCACGTGACTCCACCTGGAGGAGTCGCTCTACCACACCGACCGCCTGCCGGAGAGGCTAGGGACACTGTAGACCCTCCTGGCCTCCAGGGGAGGGTAGTACTGTAGTACCCAGCCATGTGCGGCTGGGGCTACTGGGTCCCGCACTGTGGTAACCTCAGAGGCACACGGCGCAGGGGTACGACCCGACGGTTACGTTCCTGTTTCGCACAGGGCGTTCCGGGGCGTACGCCATATTATTTATTTTTCCAACGGACACACGTGCACCTTACAGTGCACGTGTGCCCGGATGGGGGACTTACAGGCAGGATCGGTACGGACTACCGGAATCTGGATTCCCCCGCGCCAACGTGTACCCTGTTGGGTACACGTGTGCGCGTGGAGCCAGGGCGGCTTACAGTGCTGAGCCCAGAGGGGCACCTTAGTGCCCCAGGGGCCAGTGCAGCCGGACTTGAGCTCCCATACCCGAATCTGCCACAACTGCCAATGAGCGACCACTGTAGTACCATGATTTAGTGTACATCGTGGCCAGACCTTATTGGCCGGCGCTCTCGAATTGAGCACCAAGAAATTCGAACTTTCAAAATCCAAAAATTCCTTCCCCTCACCCTGGAGGAGCCACGAAGGGTGGCCAAAACAACATACGTGTACCGCAGCACACTATCAGTTGCGCGCTCGTTGACACTGTACACTCCCTCGACCTATACACTACCCTCAAGTGTACATCCTTTTGAGAGTCACCCTCCGTGACACTGACATTGCCAAAAGAGGAGTTTCAAAACATTTGTCCTAAGCCATTACAGTCGATATGCACCTCGCCATTAGAGGTGCCAAAAGGACCTTTACTGGGAATCCAATTTTAGCATTACAGTTACGTAGCAGCGACGAGCTACGATTCTACTACATGAGCACCCCGACTAGCGGGTTGGACCCGAAGTAAAAAAAGGTACCGACGAGTACCCTCAGCTTTTTCTTCTTGGAGATTCCTCCATCGATCGGAGTG
>JAUBNZ010000415.1:0-17484 GCA_032355485.1 Bonnemaisonia californica
CGCGTGGGGGAGATCCGGATTCCGGCAGTCCGTACCGATCTGGCCTGTAAGTCCCCGATCCGGGCACACGTGCACTGGAAGGTGCACGTGTGTCCGCGGAAAAAATAATAAAATATAGCGTACGATCGGAAACGCCCTGCACGAAACAGGAACGTAACCGTCGGGTCGTACCCTGCGCCGTGTGCCTCTGAGGTTACCAAGGTGCGGGGCACAGTAGCCCCAGCCGCATAAGGCTGGGTACTACAGCGCCCGCTCCCTCCACGAATGGATGACAGCTGCCTCGCTGTACCTCGGGCTAGACAGCCGCTCCCCATTGATGCAGACTGACGTAACCGCGCTTCCGCGCAAGGTGGAGCCCCTACACGCTTCCGACCTGGCAGGAGTTGCATCTCAATGCGACCTTACAGCGATGTTACCGCGACTGCGCAAGCGCGACAGTGTGGACGGCCAACTGGTACCCGTGGCACCCCTTTAGCAAAGTACACCCGTACTGTGGGTTAGTTACACTTGACAATAGACGTAGATACACTAGCTCTTACTGATACACTAGCTAGGCATTTACAGTACTGGCATGCAATAGGCAGCATTACAGTAAGTGCTTAGCACACCCTTAAGTACAGTCGGGAAAACCCGACCGACGATCAGTAAAGAGGCTAGCGACCTTGGAGGTAAACCAGAGACCTAAAGTCTGACGACTAGTGTTGTGCGTCGCGCCAACTCGCTCCCGTGTCTTCGTTCCCATTACCTCTTGCTAGCGCGTGTGTGCATTTGTCAGCCTACCGGCTTCTAGAGTTTGTGCTATTACAAGGGGTCTCTACGTAGAACCCCTGGCATCTGGATCACGGCCCCCCGTGCATTCCAGATTGTGACCTACGCGAGTACTCGCCTCATTCCCACTTCCTCCTGGTCCGCTCCCCAGATCCCTCTTTCCCTACCTCTACCAACGCTACAGCGTCACCAGGGATCTCTCCCGGACCGTTTCCTCCCCTTTTCCCCCAGCTACGAACCTTTCCCAGACCTCCACAGTCTTCCGACTTTTCTGGTCCCACACTCCCCAGTTCTGGGAGGGTACGGAACCTCTTCCCCGTCAACCCTCCTCCTGGGCGGCCACCAGTTGGAGATACCATTCTCTGGCGTGACCCAGTCAACTTCCCAGTCACGAGTATCCTTAAATCATAGGATAAGGATACTCTGGGCTCCCGAAAACCCCCTTACGCGACTCTCATCCCCAACTCCACGGAGGAGTCGCTCTATCACTCTCTTGTCGGGAAGCTACTGAGAGTTCCCTAGGACCTGTAGACACAACCTCAGTTCTCCGGAGGTTTCGTAGTACCACAATTACCATTATGCTAATATGCTGTGGCCGGGCAGGGGTATCTTATACCGTCGTAGCGAAAATACAATATCATATTGGATGCCTCCTGAAAACACAAAAATTCTTTTTATTTGAACACAAATTGAGTAATTTTTGTACAGAAATCACGATACATGTATACACAAATTCCGAAAAGGTTTTATGACTCTGCCCCTACGACAAAACTTGCACGTGACACAAATCGCATTTTTGCGGGATCTCAGCGACACGCGGCAACACATATCCTAAATTTGAAGACCTGTTCAACATAGTATCTTTAATTTTGTTCTTCCTCCCCCACCTGCGCTTTTAACACGTTCAAAAGAGCATTTCGTACTTTTGCTGAGTCGCTTTAGACTCTCCAAAGATGCAAGCACACGAACAAAGCGACGAAGAGCTCAGCTACTCTGTTATGCCGTTAGCTCCACCGGGGGCGATTTTATTACCGCAAACCCCTTCTGCCTCGTTACCAACTCAGCCAGCTCAGGAGTGCATTTCTACGAATGTTCCATCAGAAGACGCCTCGACTCGTTTGTCCTCTGTCTTCGCTGTTACCCTGTGCCGTGCACCGTCTATTCCAGTCTCCACAGCCCTTCCGGCTTTACTCTATGTACTCAACGGCTCATTACCAATCCCATGCGCCCACGTTTTGGTGCCTGCATCTCTTCAGCCGGCATCAAGTGGCGGTCGAAATGCAAACATAGCAGGAGGACGACCTCTGATAAGAAATAAAAGACGCCATACGCGGGATGTGCAAGGTACAAATGTTGGGAACAACGCTGGACGTGGAGAATGATTTACTCAGCGAGAGATTTTTTAGTCATCTAGAGCTTCTAGAAGAATTTCTACCCGTTTATAAGGATTAATGAAATGTCGTACAAAAGCTTCATGAGTAACGGTTCCTAGATATAGATCGCACAATGGATTTACTAAAAAGGAAGTTTTCAAATCTTTAACGCTAGACCATCCCCACAGGGTGACCCTCACATTCCGCCGGATGTCAAAAAGGCTAAGCTTATACGCTCAGAAATGGTTGAGAGGATAGACTTATGTGATGGGGAGGAGGTTGGGGAAACAGCATATTTGAGCTTCGATTGTGAAGGACCTACCATGGACACTGAGTGATTCTCAGAAAGCCAGGAAGAATCCAATGAATTCTTAAACTCATTGGATTCTACACAACCTGTGATCCCATTGCATCCACTTAATATAGGTGAAAGTCCCATCCCCTCTCCGAGGCCTCCTGTTAGAAAGCGGTCATTTGTGCAGGGCCAGAATGGAGGCGACATCTTGATGACAATATATAAAATTTCTATACTTGAAGACCTGAAACGACGGGTATAGTCGACACGACGCATTGAAGATCTCCAAGAAGAGCGTGCGACATTCAAATTTGAGCGCAAACTAAGAGAGGAAAAACGTGCGGAGGCCCGTTCGAGACGTGGAAAGGAGGGAAACGGCAGAACAGGTTTATGTAAATGATTCCCGTGATTTTTTGTAGAAAGAAGGCAGAACCAAGCTCCAGTAATTCTCAGCAGGATTACATACCTACTGTGTTAACCAGGAAATGGTTTGCTACAGCACTCAAGTTTGGCATGAAGGTTTTCAAGATTTGGTTTATGCCCACCAGCTTCTTCCTAAACTTTAAAAAAAGGACGATCGTTAGCAGAATAACATTTCGTTCCCCGTTCTCTTCGTAAAAATATCTGTCTTTCAATCGAGGAAAGGTTATCAGCAACGCTCTCGTGCCCCATTTCCGATGCTTGGCGCACAGATATCGCCTGAAGTAGATGCGTTAGAGCAGCATAATTTCCATTGCTGGCCAAAGGGGGTTCTTTTGAAGACTTGATAAGGAAGAGGAACTGGCCTTTAGAAAAGGCAGAGTCAATAACGCAAATTAATCTCCTGCTCTCATAAGCATATCCTCTATCTTTTTATAAACACCTCCCCAGTCTGCAATAGAGTAATCGTGCATGTCTCCAGGCGCGTTGACTTCACGCGCTATGATGACGCCGCTAGGAACGAACACAAACAAATTTCCGAAATAATGATCATGCGCCCAGCCGTTATAAAACATGTTCTGAATCACAGAACTTCCTGCCTCCCCTAAATGCAACTTTGGCCTATCCGCGACGCAGTAAACTTTGTTAATCATAGATTACTTTGCTCCAATTGCACCTTGAAATGTCAAGATCTCCTGAGCTGTTGGCATCATTACGCGCGCTTTGATGTCATTAGATAAGGGCTATAAAAGAATACCTCTTTCAGAATGAAGGAAAAGAGAGCACACAGAAGCCCTAATTCCAAAAAGGATACACAGAACCATTGCTGACCCTCGCCTTCTCCCCCACGATAACATAAGTGAAACCAAACGCCGACAGTTGTGGGTCTTGCAGCGAAATGCGAGGGATCCTACTAGTAATGTACATCGTGCCTTTACGGCCCGGAGGGGCGGGAAGGCCCTCTTTTAGTGGCCCGGAGGGCGAAGTCGAGGCCCTCATTTGACGGCAGCCTTTCGGGCCCGAATAGCCTAATTTCAGGGGTCGATAAGACTCGCTAACAGGTCGCAAGTAAATGCATCAATTTTTATGAAATAAAACGAACTACGTACTTTTCATCAAATCAAAACATATAAGCAAACATTTCGAAAGGACAAGCTACGACTCAATCTACTTATTGAAACTGGGAATACTGCCGCACACACGATGATAATGACCAACCATAGGAATAAGCTCCATACTTTCCGGGAGCAGACGAGACCTTCTGGCGTTCAAGATTCTTCCTGCTGCGTTGAACACACGTTCAGATGGCGTGGAAGTAACTGGTGGTGTCAGCACAAGTCTGGAGACTGAGGAAAGAATAGGAAGTTTCGTTTGCCTTTTCCAAAACTCCAATGGACAGTCACGAGGGTGAGCTACTTCCAGCATCTCGTACAACTTGAACTCCTTCTGTAACTTCTGAGAAAAACTCTGTGAAGAACCGGTGACACGCTTGTTTGAGAATGCATCACTGAGCAAATCCCCCGCATAAGAGCGAGATTGTTTTTCGGGGGTGGTGATGTCCATATTAGAAAGCATATGGTCCATAACACGGAAAATCTCTGAAACAGACTTCAGTGCATTCATGTGACTCTTCCTGTAGCTCCCCAGATGCTTCTCATGGTCCATATCATCGCGGTAGTATGGAAAAAGAAGAGATGCCACCTGAGAAAAAGTTTCTGCAGACGGGCATTCGAAAACTTTTCCTTCCTTCGCCGCGTGATACTTCCGACCAAAATAGATGACAGATAATGTGCTGCAGTCCCGAGTTGAGTCTGCTTAATCAGTTCGCTCAAATGGAACACCACCGATGCGATAACCGGATCCTGCCCATGCATGGATAGTATGTTCTCTGTCCCAAGAATGATTTTCGCCGACTCTACATGCTTCAATTCAGAGATAAAACCGTTCAACCCCTGCTCTTCTTCGGCGGTAAGAGGAATATTGGGCCGAAGTTTCTTGAACTCGAACTGCTCCCAATACAGCCTTTCCGTGGCGCGAGCAATGTATCCCTTCAGCTTGAGAAAGCGCTCCAACATGAAAAGAGTAGATCCCCATCTTGTTTTGAAGTCCAAAGACGGAAGTAACGGTACTTTTCCGACATTAATTTGCTCTTCACGAAGATATGAAGCACCGGTTGCAGAGCAACGATAGAACTTGCACGTAGTACGAAGATTTGCAATAGCGTTATCTATCATTGGACTTGATAGCGCTTTTTGACTGAAAGTTGAAGTGTATGTGCCGTACATGGTTGCCGATTGAAAAGCCTCTGACATTCTTCGCTTAGAAAGGACTTCTTGAGGACCTCGGCGTGGAGATCGTTCAAGACCAATTCTGAAGTTTTCCAAAACTGATTCTCGAAGCCCTCTGTCGGAGACTTGTCGCTCGTCATTTCATAAATCTCACTATCGTCATCTCTTTCGAGTAGCGTTTTATTTGACAGCATGTCGGTAGCGGTTTCATCATTTTTCTCTACAGGGCTCTCTTCCATTTGCGCTTCAGTCATTTCAGCAAGTCGTTGCTGCTCATGTGTTGTTAGAAGGATCTGGCTTTTCGCATTAGCAGCATTATCCACGCTAACGAATACCATTTTGGGCATGATATTGTACTTCTGACATGCCTTGATTAAAAGAGAAGACAGCTTCTCACTGGTATGGCGTCCATCGATCCTAGAGCATGCGAGCAGGTGCGACGCGTACTGCCAGCTTGAACCAATAAAATTTACTGTCAAAGAGCAGTACGTAGTCCCGCAAGTATCGGTCCATGAGTCTGTTGTCCCTGCGAAAAACGGAACGGAAGAGAGCGACTGAATCAGCTCCACATCAATGTTCTTCTTACTGGTCTGAAATGTTCGAAGAACCAACCCCTTGAAAGGTCATTGTACCGGGGAGCAATATTGTTAAGCGTCTTTTCAAAGCCAGCATATTCCACAATTGAGAGCGGTCGAGCACTTGAGGCAAACTAAACGGCGCATCCTTGAACAAATTGACGCTGCTTCCTAGATTGCTTCGCAATCTTACCAACCGGGGAGAAAATATATTTTCCTTTAGTCGCGACAGTCGAAGAATACTTTGGATCGAACGCAATCGAAACATTTACCTTACTATGCAAAGCATGAAAATGACGCTCGATGTTTGTGGCTCCTTTTCCAATCGTCCCCACAGAGCAACACAACTTGCATCTATACTAGGCCTTTAGCGTTCTCGACAATGGGCAGGTCTCTCGGTAGAGACCTACACCCAGCTGTATACTGGCTTCAACGAGTTTCCAGAGTACGCAATCCACTTTCCCTTCGAAAGGAAAGGGTGCTGCAATGACGAGCTTCTTGGGTTTTTTGGTACATCAATCGTCTCAACAATGGCACCTGTCGACGCTTGCCCATCTGATTCAGCCATCAAATCCCTGCAGATCGCGGATGGTATGTGAGAGAGTCGCTGAAAACAATCGACGTTCATGATCAGTCCGAGCGGGAGGTCCTTGCGAGCGTGCATCGTTCGGGTACGGGATCAGCTTATCATAAGCCCGATCAGGGGCCCTCCCGCCCTGCCCGGAGGGTCGGGCTTACACACCCGAAATCAGCTCCATTCGGACCGAATTCGGGTCGGGGTCCGATCGGGATGTACATTCCTACTTCTGACCAACGATCGCCTTGGTTCAGGTCAGGTATTCCTTGTCTGCAATCTCCGCGCCCCTTTTCTCATAAGTGTCTACGTGTAGAAAATTGATAGACCGCGTTGGGAACGCCAAGATTTTCCATTTCTACCATCTCTAGACCAACACGATTTTAAATCCTTTGGGTATCTTGCAAGTTCTCACCATCTAGAATGAAGAACTCTCGTCATGTATATCCATCAGGGATGTTATGTACTGTATGAAAGCGCTCGCCGCTCTTCAACGAGGCGTGATGAACAACCAGCCATGAATTCGATAAAGTCAGTACGTGTCCAGTCTGACTGGGCTAGCAGAAGGCTGAAGAAGAGACATCTCGTCTGGGAATTTTGCTTCCATAGAGGATGTGACGCTTTCCTTTTTTTCCCCTGTTTCTTTTCTTATGAATTAATGTGATGCTCAGGCGTATATTCGATTTTCCTGTTACAGTACAACTGCATTTCCGGAAACGAAGTATCCTCGGCTGAAGACTTGGCAAGCCACAAAGCGCCAACCACCGTCCGATTTCATCGTCCACTACAGCTTTTTTTATTGCATGAAAGCGGAACTTCCCTCAGAATTGAGTCGGTCCGCGCGGTAAGCACTGTCTTAATGACAGCTTTGCTATAGGATTGGGGTCTGCTGGAACAATTGGGGTTGGGGTCATATCTTACGGTATCCGAGTGTTGTATTGTCGCTAAAAGGCATCAAGCAAAAACATTGACTTATCTTTATCCGGTCGAAAAGCATGGTCAGGGAGGGATCCATGGTAGTCGACAATTGGTTTGGAGTGCAGCCAGCACGAATGTAATTTACATCTCAGTATACAGCGCAACGTATTGTACAACAGTATCACCAAAAATATATAAGAACACCGTCATGTCTTGCAGTTGTGAGCGGCTGCCAATGCCACCAACCGTGTAAAAATGGAACACAACCACTCGGCTCATTTGCCACACTCTCCTCCTCTTCCAGTTTCAGTCAACATTATAACAGTGCTGTGACGTCAACTACTGCTTACTGCTTTGCTGAACATAATTACTTAGTAGTGTGTACTCCCACTGAGTTCTTCAAAGCAATCCTACCTGAGATGTCCCTCGTGTCAATGCATATGAGCAATGGTACTTTTTACGATGAAATCTCTATGAAGACAGCACGCCTTCCGAGTAATGACATTCCAAGAGCATTACTTCAGCTCCTCTTGTAATAATATTATCAACTGTTGGTACCCCTCGTAAAGTACGTTAAAACATGCCCAAACGATGAAAGCAACGAGGAAAGCCTCCATGGAATTTTCATATTCCGAAATTAGTCCGCACACTAAACGTCTACGTGTAAATGTAAATGTATAGAGGGGCAGCAGCCCTGCATACCACGACTTTGTCACCGTTTCCGTTCATAACCGGTGTGTACTGTGCAGTAAACCCCTAAGTACTGTAAGACAACAACGTAACCCCTGACCTTCTACTGTCCTTTCCCTTCCCTTCTTTGTCCAAAGCATATTCCCGTCCCATGTTTTTACTCTGGCGTTTCGTCTTCATTGCTATATCTGAGAGCGTCGTAAGAGTGGCATTACAGCATAAATATACCAGAGTAGCGCTTCCTTATACCTGCTCTATTCAATTTCGAAACCTACATTCTGCCGTAACATTATACGCATATAACAAGAACACAAATTATTAGCACATCATGCTCATAATATGCTCACAATCTGAAGTTGCAAGGTAAACAGTATACAACGATGCTGCGCTTATCGGAGCTCTGCAGCCTCTCCATGCTAGGTATTCCGCTTTTTTCGCTGCAGTCTAGGATAGGCTCTGAATTAAGCATGGAGGGATGTATCAGGCAACGCTAGGCTGACGAGCAAAGGGTTCAGAGTCATCTCATGAATCGAAAGGACTTTCCTACGTGTCCCAGGCAACTTTTCCCGTGCAAGGAACGTACAGAACTCGCAATATGGAAAACAGCGTATCAAACATTTCCGACTTCAATAAGTTGTAGTCTGACATAAAGATTGTGACATCGAGTATTTATCTCGCTTATTCTGATCCGAGAGGCCCTCTCCAACCTTATGCACGCTGTTTAGACGATCCCGCGGAATCGTCTATGACAACGCAAAGAGCGCCGAATCAACTAGTAGCTACTTCGCTTGTTAGAACGGCTACCTCCATGGACGTGGGAAGCCAGATTGAAACAACGCCAAACGCCGGAATCGTATTGTATTGTACAGGCACATCCCATTTACCTGACACATCTTTACGAGGCATCGCAAAACAAACGCGAAGCTATTCCTCCTGAACAATGTGGCCCTTCTCGGACACGTAAATTCCATCCAAGAACTTCCTAATGTCCTTTCTCTTCACCAGACAGACGTGATGAACCATAGCGGCGCACTGCGACACAAGTTCAATATCGGAGCCCTCCACGACAAGCTCGTCCTTCACGTCGGTGGACCGGTAGCAGGTGACATTGCCGTCCATTTTAACGCGGCGAATACGCTTCTCGCCCAAAAAGTTTCTGATTTCACACGACTTCTTATCATCAGCGCAGGTGACGTTGATCGGGAAATGAGCATACACGAACCGAAGCTTGTATCGGAAGCCGACCGTGGTTCCCGTGATCATGTTCTTAATCATAGAGCAAATGGTGTTGATCTTCGCAGTGTCCTTTCTCGATCCATGCCAGACATCCACGCGGATCCGGTTCTCATCGACATGTCGAACGTCCATCGACGGCTTGACCGTGCGCTGCAAGGTGCCGCGCGGGCCAGTCACGATCACATGGCGCGATTTCAAAGTTACAGTCACTATGATCAAACAAACACAAAGAAAGAAAAACGTATAAAAAGGTCAGATAACTTGATCGCAATCGCATTGGATATCGCGGGTGCATACCGTCTGCCCGTGCGAATGCATACTCGACAGGGTGCGCGTCCCGCTGTTGCCCCTCAGCGTAATCTATTGTTTCTATGGATACGGGCTACTCAGAAGCCCGCCCAACCCGACCCCTAATCCTGACTGCGAAGACCACAATATGTTAGTCAGGAACGCTGCTGATGCGTGTTGATGTCGCTAGTGATAATCGGAAGACCCCTAGACCAATACTGTCTGCAACTCGGCCAGGACTAGGGTAGGAAAGCTTGGGTGAGCTGAGATGCTAACCAAACACCTCACAGGATTAGAACTTACCCCTACCCCATGCTCTCTGGTCAAATTGCAGAAACATTCGTATTTCGTTAAGCACCACACGCCACAATTCATCCCTCAGACTGCTCAATGCGCAACGCAGGAAGCTCAGAAGAGTGCCGAGAGGGTAAAAACGAATGCTTTCGCCCTCTGCACGTTTCTCCTCGAGACTGCCGCACCGGTAGCTGGTACATTAAATGAGTCTTAGTAGCGTTGTAGGCGTTCCGCATGGTATGTGCGGAAACGTGATGAGCGAAAATATGCTTGTCGCAGAACGAGGCATACTCAGTAGGACTGGCAGATTCTTCGTGCATGTAGTGCGTGAGATATCCTTGCTGCGCGTCAATACGCTTCTGGTCGTCGAAAATTGTAAGGTTCAACACCCAGGACCAGTAGCCGAAGTTCCATCCAAAAGTGACCCCAACGTCGTATGGAATGAGTTTCCCGACGTACGAGTCATCAGCTAGTAGCTGGATTATATCATTGGTGAAAAGCATAAAGTTCTCATCTGCCCGGCTGCGCCCTTCGTTACACCAAAAGCGACCCCAGAAGAATTGACGACGTGGCAGCGATTGCAATTCGTACAAAAGCTTGTGGAGACAGAGAAAGCCATCATCGTCAATTCTTAGAAAAAAATCCAACTGGCCTCCTTCCTCAAGAGCCCAGTGTGCTTGATAACGGCCCCTTTGTCCGTAGGCGTTGTGTTCCCTGTCGCCGTAACCTGTTGGTAACGGTTGAAAGATTAAATCACTGTAGGAGGCGTTCTCTTTGCCCAGCGCTAACCAAACGTCTCTCGATTCACGACTCTTCCCGCTCTTGATCGATTCTGGAGGGGCGTCAGTGAAGAACCGGTACGACACGGCATCGTTTTCTGGAATCCATCGCAGCCAGCTGTCCCTCGCAGCTTGTCGCAGTTCGACGTTCTTGGGAGCTGAGCCGATCGCAATAAATAGTCTCACTGGGTTGCTGACAATATCTTCTCCGCCTACATCGCGTCCACGTTCTACGTGATCGGCGCCTTGCGAACGATGTGTTTGGATTGGTCTGAAAATGGCTAAGACGAATAGAGTGACGCAGACACCGAAAAAGGCCCCCTTCGTTTTATCATCGAGTGCAATTCGCAGCCATGCCACTCGGATCTTCCTGAGAGTCCGGCGCAATTTGACGGCTGCCATGCGGTCAGGGCAGGGACAGCATGAAGCGAGTTGAAGGTAACTCTTTGGGGAGCAACGTCACGGTCAATAAGGTCGACAGTTTTTATGCTGTAATGCAGTTTCTGGCGAATGTGATGCAATCCTGGTGGCCGTTTGCCTCTTGGAAACTACATCTTCTCAGGCCTGGGGCGTCATGTCCCACCGTTCTACCTGCAAGTTACAGACGTACCAGGTACAGGCATACAGACTGCACTCTGTACTGCAGACATGCAGTAAAGTGCCACTGTAAAATACTCGGAGTAACAGTACACGTGTAACAGTACATGTGTAACAGTAATTCGATGCAGCTGAGCTTTCCAGTCCGTGAGAAAATCTCACTGAGAAGCCGATTCTACATTTATGGCCTCCTTTCGCTGGTGAAAATAAG
This sequence comes from Bonnemaisonia californica, assembly GCA_032355485.1. Lineage (NCBI taxonomy): Eukaryota > Rhodophyta > Florideophyceae > Bonnemaisoniales > Bonnemaisoniaceae > Bonnemaisonia > Bonnemaisonia californica. The sequence continues at coordinate 11,307 of JAUBNZ010000415.1, forward strand.
TTTAAATTTCTGACAAGGAGGTCTATTCGTGCAATCATAATTGGAAAGCGACGTGACGAAGTCGCTACGGTCTTGTCAATTGTACGGTACAGTACAGTACAATACAACTAGTGTATGTGCAGTGTAATGCATGTAGAATACCTAGATGCTTACATGGGCTTACACTCACTAGCCACATGGCTAGTGAGCGTCCGTAGGTACAGTGTATATGTATATTTGACCCCGCTGCATCTCGCTTCCCTTTCCCCTTCGAGAGGCAGAACATCTACAACTGGTAAAGTAACAAACTACTCGTTGACTGCGAAGGCATTGGCCGGAGCCCGTTCTCATCTAAAGTGAAGGCATTGGCCGGAACTACTCCTTTTAATTTCCCTTGTCCATTCCAACGAACGCCGCGTAGTCGGTCCAACCATCTGATCGTACAGACGGTCGGGCTACGCGAGGCACAAGTCCACCTTTCGACGACATTTTCACAAATGTTTATGAGCACACATTGTGACAAGAAGTTGATCAGTTTACAGTATATCTTTGAGCCTACTGCTGGCCAAGAAATTTTAGACTTAATACACTGTAAGCAGTTATCATATCGCACGGCAACTATTGGCTGCCGCAGTGTGCCTTGTTATGATAAGTCTATTTGTGGAAAACGGAGTCAGCAGGGCTAATATTGAACTTCATTTAGGCCCTTTCTTCTTTCTTTGGCCTCTCTGTCCGTCCAGATGCTAATATTGAACCCAAAAGATGCCCCGTCGCTAATATTGACCTTAAACGCGTTTTCGCACCCTAATATTGACTTTCTCCCTTTTTTTATGCAGCTACCGTTCGAAGGGCAGAGAACATTAAAATTAGAGATTTTTTGTGTTTTTCTGTTCCAACGTTTTCGTGAATCAACAACGAATCCGGATTGCGATGAATCCGGATCTTCAAGAAATAAAATAGAAACCGTTTTTAAAAGTTTTCTATTTTAAAAAGCTCTACGATAATCACGAATGCCTATCGCATTCTTAAAAGTGAGATCATTTGAGAACCACACACTGCAGAAAAGGCTCCTGCTGCTTCCTCATACGAACAGCTGCCCCACCCAGTCAAAAAAAAATCTGCCCACTCCGCCTTCTACTTCGTTATCATTGTACCTTCGCAGATAGTTACCTGCCCTCTTGGACGTACCGCTCCGCCAACTCCGCTTCTTTGCAATTCTCCAACTGAGAAATTAGAGCACAACGCAGTACATTATTGTCAACAAGCTTCACGCAACAGGTGAGCCGCGATTCTCAACATGGCCTTCGTAGCCTTCCCATCGCCGCTTGTGGCGCTCTCAGCGCCACGCACCCTGCGCCCATCTAGGGCCTCCTCCTGCACAGCAAAGCGCCTTTCCAGGAGGCCGGTGCGCTTCCCGCTCATGGCAGCAGGCGAGCCGGAAGTTCCGCAGACGGAGGATGTGCCGGAGATTGTGCTGGATGACAACATTGGCGGCTTCTGCAGCATCAACCCGCGAACGGGCCGGCGCGTCGAGTTAAGTATGCGGGAGAAGGAGTCTCTCTTCCTGGATGCCATGCAGGCGTTCTTCCGCGGCGATTCTACCCTTTCCAATGATGAGTTCGATTCTCTCAAAGAGGAATTAACTTGGCAGGGATCCGATGTCGTCACGCTCTCCCGGGAGGAATTCAGCTTCCTTGATGCCGCCAAGGCGTATGAACAGGGCAACCCCACGATGGATGATGGCGAGTTTGATGAGCTCAAGACCAAGCTGCAAAGAGAGGGGTCTATTGTTGCAATTCAGCGTGGTCCGCGGTGCTCGATCAAGCGACAGATCACCTACTCGGATGTGATTCGCGATCGCCGCCGCACGTTTGTTCTGTTCGTGCCGGCTGGAGTTGTCATGTCTCTCATGTGGCTCTCCGCCTCATTTGAATTCACCCCCCTCCATAATATTGACCCCGTGATATCGTTGATAATCGGTTCGCCTGTAATATTTCTGCTGGCCAATTTCCTTACCAAGCTAGTGGTTCGCGACCCGGTTATTCTGGTTGGCGATTGTCCGAGCTGTGGTCGCCGAACGCATGTGTTGTTCGGTAACGTGCTGAACTTGTCGGGGTTCCAAGATTCTGCTGACGTTAGATGCGAAAAGTGCAAGGCGCAGCTGAAGGTAGAGAAGGATTCCTCCCGAATGATTCTGCTGTCTGAAGGCAAATGAAGCGTTGCATGTTCTCAGACGCTGCCTAATAAGTTGCACTGACTCTGTGGACTTGCTGATTGTGCTAGGCAAGGTGCTATGTAGTGTGCTACACAAAATAGTTTTTTTCTTATATTTCACCATCTGGGACTTCAAAAGAGGCTGCGGTAACTGGGGTACTTTGGCTGGGGTACTTTAGCTGCGGTACTTTAGCTGCGGTACTTTAGCTGCGGTACGCCTGTCGTGATGGCCAGTCGCTGCTGTAAGATTACCCTACTAAAGTTCGTCGGTAGGCACAAAATCTCAACGAGTATGAGATGCATCGCACCATGACATGATGACGTTGCTTTCCCAAATGACACGACCAAGCAGTTGGCTTCATGCTTCACCGTAAAATGTTGGTAGACTAATTTAGTATGAGTGCGCGATTTGCAGTTGGTTAAAAGCCATTTATTCCATTTCTAAGTTGAAGTGATCATCTGATCTGCGACACCAAAAAAAAACTAAACCCACAGCCGTCCCATTCCCATCCGCAAAACGCCAGGTATGCCCTCTCATTCCTCTCTTCTGCTCGTTCGCAGACACAGCAAAGCCTCAGCAACTGCCTCACACTCACGCTCCGACGAGATAAGAGAAGGTTGCCGTCCGGAGCCCCCTGTGCCAGTTGTCACAGCCTGCCCATTACATGCCAGCTCAGGAGCCTCGGCACCCGGAGCGGGGGTGGGTGGCGGCGGTGGCGGCGGGGCCGGCGCAGAGTAAACAGCGTACGGTGGCGGCGTATATGTCACCTGTGGGTGGTACGGATAGAACGACTGTGGTCCGTACCCGTATGGGCTCGCGCTCCGCACCGCATGTGGATACTCCGCGTAAGACCCCAACTGCGGCGGCGGCGTATGCGATGCCGACATGGACGTACACAATGGTACGCTATTCGGATACAAATGCGACGGTGGGGGTGTGGTGAAGGTCACATGTGGATGGCCATACTGCATGGGCTGCGGCTGCAAAATGCCGCTATGTGCGTTGTGGGGCGGCAGGTGTGACGTCATATGTGACTGCATGTGTGCCGGCAATACGTGCTGCGGGGCATGCGGCATGGCGGTTGCGTACCGAGCATAGGTCGCATTGGTGAGGTGGGACATGTGCGCTGGGATAGGACGACAGGGCAGCGGGGCTGCCATTGTCCCGACGCGTCTCCGTTTGCCAGGGTCGGCCGCTCTGTCCATGGAGGAGGCCGAGGATAAGGAAGAGGTGGATTGTTCGCGGTCTGCGGTGATAGCGGCGAGGCGCTTCCGCTCCGTTCGCTGCTTCTCCCATTTGCGACTGGCGGCTACACGGCGGGCGCAGTGGACGGAGCAGAAGCGTCCTGAGCCGTAGGTGCCATCGTGCGGTTGTGAGCAGCCCTCACAGACGTGGGAGGGGGTTGCGGGTGCGGAGGGCGTCTCGGAGATGAGGTTTGTGGAGGCAGTGGCGGGGGGCTTGGAGATCGGGGAGGATGGACGGGTGATGGCGGCAGTCGGATCGGAGGTGGAGAGCAGCGACTGCGAGGCGGAGGGCGCGGTTGGGACGGGTTGCGGTGGGGTGTGCATGGGGCGCAGCGGCGAGGCGGACTTGGAGACGGCACCCGTGGCCATTGGGGAAGAAGCGGGGGAAGGCAGCAGACCCGTGGGCGGCTTGAGATGGAGAGTGGGTTACAGGCACATGCGGCCGTTGGATGCCTGGTTGAGGTGGGCAGGGCAAATGTGTCGCCTCAGAGCGCGTGTGCACGTATGTTTAGTAGTGGCGATGGAGCGATGGAGCGATGGGGACGATGGGGACGATGGGGACGATGGGGACGATGGGGACGATGGGGACGATGGGGACGATGGGGACGATGGGACGATGGGACGATAGGACGATAGGAATTGAAAGCGGCGCGGATAGGGAATCGACCGTGCAGATTCGGTCCAGGCTGATACGGAATTCTGCTGTTAGGTTGCGCCGTAATTGAGATATGAAATAGGGCGTCAAATGGGGCATGAATGAAACATGAATGAAACAGGAATGAAACAGGAATGAAACAGGAATGAAACAGGAATGAAACAGGAAATGGAGTGGGAGACACACCGTGTGACATGCCGGATGGATGTAGGCCGAAATGGAGAGGCGGACGCGGCGCGGTAAAGCATGCGGAGAGAGCACGGAGCGGACGGTGCAGCTGAATAGCTGCAAGCGAAGGCCAGACGGCGCCCGATGCTCCCTGCAGGCAGGCGCTCAGGGGCGCACGGAGGGTAGCATGGCAGGGAGCCAACAGGCGTGCTGCCAGCGGCGGGTCTGGACCAATGGGGGCACAGCGGCGGATTCACGCTGGCGATTCACGCTGTCGATTCGCTCTCCATGCAATCCATTCGCCGCTGCGCCCTAAATTACAGGCCCCCCATACCCTTCGCAGCGTACAATTCTACATGGGCGCGGCAACGAATGCTGTGTTTGCGCCGCGATTGCAAATGTCCGCCCAATGGGCGTGCAGCTCGCTTATGCAAAACCCTCTGTGTTTGTTTTTTTATCTTATTTTCAGTTGGTGGAGAAACCCTATCGTGTCATACTCGTTGCCCCTCCGCCATTCACTTTGCAAACGGTGTCATATCTGTGATTGCAGCGGCCGTTGTTCATCTGTGCGTTCCAGATCCCTCAGTCGTCCCGCCGCCGGACTACCCCTCTGTCCACTTGTTTTTCACAAGTGGAAAGCGCCAGACTTGCCGAGGGAAGAAAAAAACTATGCTACACGTGTATCTACTGAAATATCCCAAAAACCCGTTTGTGTATCCTCTCTGCAACGCTTCAACCTATCAACTTCCAGTTGGCTATTCCCCAGGCATCACGTCGCACGCCCAACCAATCCCACGGCAACTTTTCATAACATAAAACCCAATGAACTTTTTCAGCTCTTCCCACATTCTTGGGAGATGTCCTTGGTGAGATCCGCTATACTATTGGTCCCCGCCGCGTTCTGGATCGGGCATTCACGACCCAACGATTTCTTCTACTTCTCCATATCATACCCCTTATCATGAATCTTCATTTCTTTACTCTAGCAACAGAACATCTCCTCACTCGTCTCATCATACATATGCAGTATATAACATACATAATACATATATGACGTCCAGCAGTGCATAGAAAAAGTGCTCAATAGCCACCCTTTTCTTGCTTCACCTACATGCATCCAAAAATATGCGACCTCTCATTACATGAATGGGCTGAGATGACCTGAGCTCGCTGAGGGGTAGCTTATTGCGGGAACCTCTCAGTGAGGTCCACCTCGATTGATCCTGGTATCTTCAAATGTAATCTGCGATGCAAAACCTCCTCCCATGAACGTCAGTTCCTTCAAAATGTAGCCACCTCCATAGCACAGTGTCTGACAATTAGAAAGCTACAGTTTCAACATTACTGTGCATATATGTAATAGATTGACACTTCACTGCTATCGCTCAGGAAACGGTGCCGCTCCACATCCAGATCACCCGGGGGTACGATCTAGGCCCCTTTTGCTGCAATCCTCTAAAACTCGATCATACAGAAAACCTTGAGCCTCCATCACCACTTTCCGGTGACCAATGCGGCCCCCATAACAATATCATTGTGCTGTGCGAACAGTACATTCCTTGCTCTAAACTTTGTCCTCTATTTGATCCCCTGCATACGATACTGTGGCGTTCATATCACGCCGCGCCCCATGACTTTAACTACCATCGTTAGCTGCCCATCTGTTCCGTCGTCGTGCACTCTGGACATAGTCAGCTCATCTTGTAGAATGTAGACGATACCGCGCGGTAGTATGCCGAAGATAAACAGCATCACGAGAGCATCATCATGCAAGCGACTCTCTGGGACAGGGCGTACTGGCTCTATCAATGTTTAGATGATGGGCGCGGGCCTATTTAGTACAGTATCAAATGCGAGGGTTTATTGCCGGTTTCTATGCGACGTAGCATGAAGCGAAAACAGCATCTCCATGAAGCA
>JAUBNZ010000416.1:0-17480 GCA_032355485.1 Bonnemaisonia californica
CACCCTCCCCCCCCCCCCAGAACTCCCCAGCCCTGGAAGCGAAGTAAATACTACATCTACCGCCCCACCGCTACCGGCTACTAGGGACACTAGTATCTGGAGGGTTTCCAGGCACTTTCTGTAAATACTATAGCTTGTTGTAGGCTTTTTATGTATTATGGGATTAATCTGAGAGTTAATTGCTAGTGAGTCCTTAGGAGATGTTGCGAGTGGATGTTGCAAACGGGGGGGGTTGCAAGGATCGCGTAGAGGGAGGAGAGGGAGAAGAGAAGGAGAATATGCTTTTCGATATGGGTGGGCGGGTGAAGGAGAGGTGTGTGGTGGGTAGGAGGGCCGATGTTATGTCAAGTTCGGAGTTCTTGGGGCTGTATTTGACACGGCGTTCTTGGGAAATGGTTGGCGAATAATTGCATCGTCGTTACTGTGCTAAATTCTTCTACGCATCTTTCGTGCAGGAGAAATTCCTTCGGTAGACGGAGAAGCCAGTTGCTTCCCCGTGAACGAGTGAGGGTCGGCATTTCCTGGCACGGTGACTGCATTGAGAAGTTCAGTCTCTTCCTTTGCATCTGCAGTTTCTTTTTTCAGCATCGCAGCACGCTTGCGATCCTCAACCAACTGGAGCTTGGCTTTTGTGCATGTCCCCTTTTCATGTACCTTACGCTACCACTCTAATATCTTCCGCTGTTCCTCTACCTTACGCATGGCAATCCGTTTCTCCTTCTTGCGCTCTTTTTCGGTTTTTTTGTTTTGCTTCTTCCGCAAGTTTTTTCCGCCATATCTCAATCGCTGACCCAACCGTCACGTATTGGGCCTTTTTTCCATAATATAAGTGGCCCCTGTTGTGTGATGTAGCGGTGCTAGCACTATGGGAGGTTGGAGGGTGTAAACTCATGACCACACTGTTAATTGTTTCTGATTCTCGCAAAAAGAAAAATCAGTTGCTGCAGCATTTCTGAATCGTTGTTAACATTACTAACAAAGTTTCTCGCGTTTGTCTCTGTAAGGCTCTCTGTTGGTCCGGTGTAACCCGAGCCACCTTCAACGTCCGGCACTGAAACCATGGGAATATTGAACCTGTCAGAAAATTAGCGATTAAAAGGGAACAGACCAGTAGCGCAATATGCCTTCACACAGTCATCCACTGCGATTAGTTCGGGTGCAATCACGGCACACATCAGTTTAAACTGAACCGAGCGGTGATCAACAGGTAAATGCTTCGCAAGTATATCCCGGACGTTCCGAATTTCTCTGCTGAAGCGCTTGTTGATATGTTGATCGCATGTTTGTAAAAAGTGCGACGTGTTCTCTGGGGCCAGTACAGGTTCACAATTGACCTTAAGGGCATGCTCAATCCATTATATCCCCTTTCCAGACCAGTGATTATCAAGAGTAACCACGTATTGTTCGTTATGTGGAACATGCTGACGAAAAGCTCCGTTCATATGCAGAAAAAACAGTCCCAGTCTTCTTCCGTTCATTGAACCGCTCTCTTTACAGAACACGGCAAAATTCTTGGGGAACCAACCTGACCGCTTCAGCCTAGAGACAAGCTCATTCGGTAGCCCTGAAAACGTGTGTGGTTGCAATGTTTGAAACCAATTTTCCATTACAAACTTGCCCGCCTCAATAAAGAACGGGGGACTAATCTTACCTGACGCAGAAGCGGCGCTAACTTCCGACACGTGACGATCTCCGCCTGAGGTCACGGAGGTACGTCGGGAACCTCCTTGAGTCGACCGCGCATCACAAAATACCTTTTTCTTCTTACCATATTTCGCATCGACCTCGGTTTCATCCAAATTCCATAATTTGTGCCCATTTTTGAGCAAACCTGGGAACGTAGTTTAAATTCCCTGTAGAAGTTCGCAAAAGGCGTCAACGTGTTCAAAGTGTTCTCTGCATATCTTGGCAAGGTCTGTTTTTTCGAAATTTCGAGAAGAAACTTCGCAGAGTTGCGAGCGGAAAAGGCGAACTGTCTCGTCACTTGGTATTCCATTCTTGTACGGCTTGCCAATGATTGTCGCAACGCGTGCCATGAGCTGTTTTAGTTCATACGTTTAGGCATCAAAGCCACGTCGTGCCGCAAAGAGAAGTCGACGAACGATGATATTTTGTTGTTGGTGCGTTAAAAGGTGCCTTCTCCCTCGTCAATTTAAGTCAGGGTCCAGAATGCGTGTAATCCCTTCATTGTCTTTGCAATCCACTAACTTCTTGATGTGATATCCCATGGCTTGGGAGATCCCCGACTGTGCCACGGCAATTCGGACAGAAAATTTCTCGACTGCAATCAGCCTCATTGCTTCTGCCCGTTTTCGCGCGGCGTCTGTGTTGACGGCCTTTCTGTTTACTTCGAGGATGGATGCGCGACGCATAGACGGCGGCATGTAGTCACTGTGTCGTGATTGTTAGATTTGTGTAGCCTCGAGACTTTGTTGCCGGTTTTTTGCCTCGGTTGCGTCTTGTCGGTGATCGAGGAATGCCTACTGTCCAGTCGTAAATAATACAATTCGGCGCAATGGTCACTGTAATCAACTAGGATTCAAAGATTTAAATACAGGATAAAGTGTGATGATTGCCACTTGTTGCATGGGATTGGAAACTTCAGAATTGCCCCTGAGGGCTACAGTACGCCTGTTCTTTACAAAAGATAGCACAAGCGTCTGAAGTCTACAGGCGGCCCTCAGGCAGATGCTCTAAGATATATTTTTCGAGACACTTGTGAACCGTCGTGCAGGATTTTGGAAATTTCTTTGAGTACTTCAACATATTCCCCCCTACAGTACCCATTGAAGCATTCCATACAGCATACAGTCCAACCCTACAAGAGAAGCCAGTTGCAGAATCTGGAATGCAGATACTGTATGCAGCCCGGCCCATATCGGACCACTGAAGAACGTATTTGCTGTGCACTGCACCACGGGCCAGGTGAAAGGATTTGCGATCTGAAGTGATATGCTAGAATTGGAATTGCTTTTCGCACGTATGATACATAAAGCAATGCAGCAGTGACAGCAGTGCAGCAGTGACAGCAGTGCAGCAGTGACAGCAGTGCAGCAGTGACAGCAGAGTGCTTAACTCGGCCCGTGCTGACATATTCTGACATATTATCACGGCGATCATTGGAACGGTGCCCTGAGCAGCGGCGACGTACTGTAACATTATCATACCCAGATTTTCCACAAGTGTACCGTCCAATGCGGAAGAGAGGGATTGGAGTTGATGAGAAAGCGTGCAACGTGATGTCGCTCCAGCCATGTTCGAGTTCTGCAGCTCGGCCAGTGGCCGGAGCACAGTAGCTCGTTATTGAATCATCCCGCTGGATTATCCCGTTCGGCTTCCACGGCCTCCTCTCGATGCTTTGCTCTGCTCACATTGGAACTGCAAGCTCATCACATGATTCCGCGCCCAAGTTGCCTCTCATGGACCCTCGTACCCTGGTACCCGCGTACCCTCGTACCCGCGTACCCTCGTACCCGCGTACCCTCGTACCCTCTAATCCGGTCAATGTCCCTTAGCATACATGACGCTAGAGGCATGCAACGGAACGTTTGATCCGCCCCGTATGCTGCTCCATGCTTATGTTTCAAACGCTTCCGTTCCGAACCCCCCACGATGGAAAATGATACAGCGCTGTTGGCAGAAACAAGGCCATTCGGCTACTGCTCGTACAATTGCACACTTGGCTATTTACGCGTTCCAGGGCGAGTGTCGATTATAATTGCCCCGTGCCACCCAGCACCCAATCGGCAGGACAGTCGGGGCCCCCTTATTCCTTACTAAATTAAACGTTGGACAACAAGTATCAAGAGCAGTGCACTTGTCCTGTCTGTCACACGGCTGGGATACCTCCCTGGTGATGCAAGTACACGTTGAGCGAAAAGCCGTTGGCGGCTTCCTTCATCCCACAGGAATGGAAAAGACTCGTGCACTAAACTGCACTAAAGTTAAAAACTGCACTAAAGTTAAAAACTGCACTAAAGTTAAAAACTGCACTAAAGTTAAAAACTGCACTAAAGTTTAGTGCAGTGTAGGGGGCACGAGTGTTTTCCAGTGACTAAAGGCAGGCGGGGTGAATCGATAAAGAAAGCGTACCGCAGGCGGCGAATTCCTCCGCAATAATACTGGTCAAGTGAAAACGCCCATGGCGAGGAGCACAGCGTCGTATTCTAACAATAGCATTACAGCAGCTGACATGAAGAAAGCATCCATTGACACATGCACAGGCATGCAAGCAAGTGCAAGGAGGCCAAGCACGAGCTCAGCTGTATGAGGGAGGCGCATCACCCCAGCAATCCACGCACGCATTCCGGGCCCAATTCAGCATGAGGACGCCAGCACGGCGCATGCTCACCCCATAAATACACATACAAGGGCGCTGTTGAAATAAATTAAATACATGAATCCGTGAAACTGACAGAGCAATCCGGCCGTTTCAATTCGCATACACGCATTGCCGCAGCCGCCGGCTGCTGATCCATTTGGCCGTTTATTTCCGCACGTCGGCTGTCAGGCCTCCGGGCCAGCGCCACGAGCATTTACTTGACGGGCGTTAATGTACGTTCTTTCGCGATGGACAGGGCCCACGGGCCGGACATGCCTCGCAGACGCCGCCTCCCTTGCTCCCGCGTCCCCCACCGCAGGGGCCGGACCGCCTCAGGTCCGCAGGGGCCGCGGGTACTGGGGAAGCGCACTGGGGAATGCGGCCGGCAAGTTATTTTCGGTTGCTTTTCCGGCCCGCGTCAATGCTCTTTCATGATGCCATTGTCAGCGAGGCACCGCCTTGCCTTTAACATACGTCCGCATTTCTGCACAACTGTCCCTGATTGTCCCCCGATGCCCTCCGCACTCTAAAGCGCAGCCAACTCACCAACCCTCAGCCCGCCCAACCCGACACCGACACTCTCCGCTCCAGCCGCCTCCACCCTCCAACCGCCACCTTCTGTCTGTCCCGCCCGTTTTTCTGCCCCTTTCTTCCGTTTGAGCGTCCGGCGCTTTGCCCACCCACCGCCGTGTCAAAGAGGAATCTTTGCACCAACCTCCGCCTGTATACCCTAGCCATATCGTCGCTTCCCGCCGGCAATAGCGCCGCGGACGCGCACGTCCGACATGGCAAGAATCCTCAACGTTTGCGGCTCCTTGCTGAGCTTTGTCTCACTTATCCTTGTCGCCATCTCCATGGCTACTAACTTCTGGGTTCGCTTTGATGAAAGCACCAATGGTGTCAACGTCGGAGCTCTCAATCCCCTCGTCACTAACAACCAATTACAAGGGCTTTCACTTGTCTACAATGTAGACTACTTCGGCATTTGGGTCGGGTGCCATAGGGAACGGGTGCGTACCATTCCTCACACAATTTTCTCTCCACTCTTTTCTATCTCCTCGTCATCCTCGTCATCCTCGTCCTAACTTTTTCACATCTTTTGTCGTCGCAGGGTTTCAAGAAAGTCTCTTGCGCATACATTGGCGCCTCGTGCTATTCAGACGTCTGCTGGATCCGCAACCAGGAGGAAAAAGTATGTTTGGATTCGCGCGTCAAACCTATCCAAAGCTGTGCAGCCTATCAGGCCACTCGCGCCATGGTCATTATCGGCACAATCTTCTTGATTATCGGCTCATCTGTCATGATGGTGTCCATCTGTGTCAGCTCGCGAAACCTGTCGACATCGGGCGGCGTCAGCACATTCCTTGGGGGCTTTTTCCTCATGATAGCATTTGCTGTCTTCTACGCCCAAATTTTCAAGGGTGACGACCTTGATACTATTGCCTCCATCGGCTGGTCCTACATTCTTCTAATCGTAGCATGGCCCCTAGCGATCATCGCCGGTCTAATTGGTTGCTTTTCCTTCTTCTCAGAGCCGAAGCCACAAGAGGGCTCCTTTGATGATTCCGAATGATGTGTATCACGAGTGAAGATAGCGCTGTCCTGTTGAGACACTTTTGCCGTTGACCATACTCGCTTCTTATTTGCATACGTATGTATGTAGCCGTCGAAGTACTAATTATTCCGAGGCTACTTTCCTATTCTCGACGGTGTACACGGTACCTAGTCTTTTCAGTTCTCGAGCTGCGCATGTGACAACTCAAATTTTCGATTTGATTCTAACCCTGGACCCATCTGACACCGGCGGCCGAAAGACGACTAGTAAATCTCTGTTTGACTGTATCTGTAAATGCACATTCACTAGCAGCTCTGTCCCGACCGATAGATACTGTTCATTTCTCACGTGACCCTGTTGTGCAATGGCTCTACTTGCCAAGTCCCAACCCTTAGCTGCCATCGCACCTATGACGTGTCACGACTGAGACTTTGAACAAACATCAGCAAGGCCTTCGAACCTGACTCATTCCACCGCTCATCGGAAAGTGCCCTGTCCAACACGTCAGATTCCGTAGCCGCCAGATTTACAGTAACCCTCGTCCTTGTCTCGTCATCTATCTCGGAGACCTTATCTGCCGCAAGGACTACATCAGTGCCGCCGCGAAGGTCCACAAAAGTACCGCCCCTCTCGCTATTGAGAAGCAATGGCCTGAGCCAAACTTTGCCCAAGCTGGGGCGCTCGCGTTCGCCAACATCCTTGGCAGCAACCTCCTGCACAACCTCTGCAAACAGCGTGCCACAAGTGTTGCTCTCTACTTTTACAATTTTGTTGTGCGCAGCGTCATCGCTTTCTCGCGATATCAACCTGCGCGCGTTGTAGGCAAAATCAGCCTCGACGGTTGGCGGGCGCCACGGCGGGAGGAGCGGCATCGAGCCGTCGAAGGGCTCGAAGCGTCCGGCAACGTCGTCGTCACTGTCATCCGGAGGGAAGACAAAGCGGTTGGAGCCGAAACTGCTTGCGGAGGCATGCGGTCCTTGGCGGCTGTGACGGGATATGCTTGTACGTGGTGTTTCCGCAACGGGGCGCACGCCGATGAACGAGGAGTTTATGAAGGCCATGTTGCACTGTGGGTGGAATGCTGAGCGAGGGGCGTGCGATAACAGTGATGGTGGATGTTATAAAAGGATATGGGTGAATCTGAAAAGATGGGCTTGGCGAAAGGCGTGAAATGGATGCCACTAAAAAAAGGTTGAGGCGATAGATAGCTTCGCTGGCGCTGAAACAGAACCTGAAACGTGGAAGCGCTCTGATGATATCGTGGAAACGTGTGCGGTAGTAGTTGGCAAAGTGGAAACTTATTATCAAATTATTATAGGAAGGTGAAACAATCTTAAAACTGGTGTATGCTTGAAAATGGCCCTGTAAAATTAATAAAAATAGTCAGTTGGCCTGATCTCCACATGCTGTTCTGGAACGGAGATGGTGTCTCTGGTAGAATCTGGTTTGTTTCGGGGACACCATGTCCCCGCATGTCTCATAATGCACAGGGTTGAAAGCTCTAAATTCCTTGCAATGCTTGGGACTGGCCTACAGTACTTTCTTACATACAGTTACAGGTCAGTAAAAGTTACATGGAAAAATAGTAAAACCAGTACTGGTAACATTATACTATACCAAAAGTATAAACTTTCGATTCGTAAGAATATGAAACTTATTATACTGTAGGATGTGACAAAACGTTTGGTACTACGGAATGTAATTGAAGCGGAAATCGTTAAAAGCAAAAATATTTTCCCCTGGAAGAAATTCACTTTTTCATACTCACGCAACAAGAGTGTTCCCGCGCTATTTGTACGTACAGAGCGGACAATAACTATAAAGCACCTCCCGTTTGGCCTACTGCAATTATAGGGAATGCTTTTATCGTGTATATTTTTGCACCACCAAGGCCCCCTAGAGAGGCAGACCATGTGGGCAAAGCGGCTTCGTAAAAGAGTTATTAGTTTGGAAAGCAGAGCCAAAACTCCATTTTCAGGGCGTAATAACTTTAAAGCACCAATACGGTTTTTACTCCTAAGAGTCCCAGGCTGGGGCCATCTTAAGGTTTCAGGAACTATACCACGAAAGTAATCCACACTCAAGAGTCTGCGCATCTATCGCACAATGCCTCTAGGGCTGGCATTTTCCCATTTTGTATAGTTTCGAGCTCTACTCCCGAAGGTTTACTCGCAATTCTTTATTGTAAAGCACTAGATTAGAGTTAGTATTGCTATTCGGAACTTGTTGGACGTTTTAACAAATGCCTGCCTGATGATAGAAAACATTGGGAACAGGGCGGCAAAGGGCCTAGTTGAGATGTGAGAACTCTTCTATTTTCCACTGTGTAGTTTGTTTATCCCTGGAAGCCGTTGTCCCGCGCCACTTTTACCAATTCATGAAAGTTGCTTCCGCTCTCTTTTTTTTCATTCATGTTGTGCTAGATACAACTCTCACCTTACCATCTATACTTGTCTTTAATAGCTAGAACCGTCTTTCGTAATTGCCCATAACGACACGCCATTTCCGGCACCTAGAAAGGGGCCTATTTTTCCTCGTCCTGTTTGGTCATTTCGAGTGTATGGAACGTTGAGTTCCAGTAAGAATTAATATAAGTAGAGCACCAAAGAAAAGTTCGCCAATACTGTACCGTAGCAAGTACTTAATGATTCTTAACTTTGTACACAAAGCTGTAATACTCGAAAAATCGCCTAATTAGAAACCCCTAATACACATACGTAGAGACTTATATATCTAGATACAGATTGTATACAGTATGTGTGACAAACGTGACCGTAGATGGAGATGCTCCACAGGAGTCAACGGGAATGGATGATACAAACCTTTGTAACAGGTTAGGGGGCTTGGTGTGGTTTCCTGCATTACATCTGCGAGTGTGATACGAAGAGATAGGAAGCAAGTGGATCTTGACACAAATGCCAGAATCTATATGGCACCGAGATGCACTTTGGGTGTCGTTGGGTGCGAATGGAATGATTAGTTTTAGTTTTAGTTACTGTTCTCAGCAATTCAAGAGCGACAACATTTTGACTGGCGGGCAATCTACAAATTATACAATCGGATTTTGAAATCGATGGCAAAACAAGCACTCTAGCTTGGTACAGTCAAGAGTCAGATATCAAAATACTGGTGGAGATACCCTTACAATGGTATTGCCGGTGCAGTCTTACAATCAATGCAACGGAGGATACGGATGCGAGAAGTCTGGCATTGGCCGCGCCTTGAAAGCCGGGCGCCTGCTTTCCTGTTCGTCTGCTTGTCGTCTGGCTTGATTAATTTGCTGCTGAGCCTTCTCGTGAGGCCCAAGCCCACCCAACGAGAATGGGCGCGGCACAGTCATATGAGTGCGATTTGGGTTTCGTGGCGGACGCTGCCGACTTTCGTGACCCGTGGACGCCGTAGCTCTCCGATCCACGCGTCGAGGGGCAGGCAAACTCCGTGGCTCCATCCGGTCTACTTCTTTCGGCTTGATGTCAGCTACAGAGAACGAACGACTTGATGACGAAGACGATGATGTCGGCGACGAAATCGTTGGAGAAGATGACCATCGGCGGGTTGATGAAAATGTCAGTGTTCTCCGAAGCGGTGCCTTCCGAGACGATGAAGAGCTTGGAGTAGGACTGTTCTTCTGGTCTGCGGAAACCATACGCGTCGCCTGTGCAGAATCCGGTGTCACAGGCGTCACAGGCGGCCTGCGCGCTGGAGACGGAGCAGACATTACCGTCCTAGATCGCGGCAGAGAAAACGTTGAGCGGCGTGGTCCGCGCGTCGGCCGTGGCTTTTCTGTGGTGTTGCTACCAGAAAGGCCGGCAACACGTGGAAGGCGCGTATCTGTTGTCTGTGGAGGCGATGAAAGACGAGACCTCGGCACCGAACGAGAAAACGTAGCTCGCCCTCTTCCACTTCTTCCCGCAAGCCTGGTAGCAGGTGTCACAGGAGATGCAGCGGCGTCAACTACAGCTGGCTTGGTACCGCGTTCCAGCCTGCGTAGGACTGCAGACCCCGCCGTGGAGCTAGGGTCTTTCTTGCGTCCCTCTGACGGTGCAGGCTTCACTGAGCGCCCAATTCGATGACCAACGGAAAACGCGCCGTCATTTTCTTGGCCTCTTCGAGTAATTGGAGATGGCGATACCTTTTCGGGTTGTTCATCTTGCACATCTTTCTCGAAGACTAGTTCTTGAGGTATAGGAGATGTGTTCTCTGACAGGGACGTAGGGCTGATTGTATTTCCTGTACCAAGTACAAGAGCTGGTGAAATTTCTCGAGAAGAAGGGGTGCTGGTGACGTACGTAGACTTAGAGTCATCGGTGAACTGGGCATTGCTTGAGGATTCATTAGAAATCTTCATTTCGACTACTGGGGAATGCGTCATGGCGTTTTCAATGTAGTCCAATAGATCATCATTCGTTGGTGCCGAAGATGAAACAGTCTTAGCAGCACGAGGAACTTTTGAGGACAGTGTGGTCTTTGAAACACCTGTATCATCCGCCATGTATGCAGCATTGCCAATGGAGATGTTCCATACGTCTGTTTCGGCAGTGATCTCAGTCGATCGTGTAGAACCGACCAAGGCAGAAATATCTTCGAAGTGCATAGTATCGCTAGAGATTTCAACCTGTTCCGAAACAGCAGAGCCTACGACAGACTCTTTCCCGAAGCTAGACTCTGCATCTGACTGAGTCTCTGTGCTTGACTGTATAGTAGCATTCATTTGTGTCTCCACAACTGGCTGTGTCTCCAGAATGGGTTGCGTCTCCACATTTGGCTGCGCTTCCACAACTGCATGCGCTTCCATAATTGGATGCGTCTCCACAACTGGCTGAACCTCCATGACTGGTTGCGCATCCTCAACTGGCTGAACCTCCATGACTGGTTGCGAATCCTCAACTGGTTGTGCCTCCATAACAGGCTGCGTCTCCACAACTGGTTGCGCCTCCATAACAGGTTGCGAACCCTCAACTGGCTGAACCTCCATGACTGGTTGCGTCTCCACAACTGGCTGCACCTCCATGACTGGTTGCGCATCCTCAACTGGCTGCACCTCTATGACTGGTTGTGCATCCTCAACTGGCTGCACCTCCATGACTGGTTGCGCATCCTCAACTGGCTGCACCTCCATGACTGGTTGCGCATCCTCAACTGGCTGCACCTCCATGACTGGTTGTGCATCCTCAACTGGCTGTGCGTCCACAATTGGTTCCGCCTCCATAATTGGCTGTACCTCTGCACCAAGCTGCGCCTTCGCAGGCGGCTGTGCCTCCACAACTGGTTCCGCCTCTACAATTAGTCCCGCCTCTACAACTGGTTCCGCCTCTACAACTGGTTCCGACTCCACAATTGGTTGTGCGTCTACAACTGTTTCTGATGTCGTAACTGACTGCGTCGCCCCAGATGGCTGCTCCCCTGCAAACGGCTCTTCCTCTGCAACCGGATGAGCCTCCATAGCATTCTGAGTTTCCGTAACTGGTTGCGCATACACAACGGGCTTCGTCTCCGCAACCGGCTGTGCCTCCATAACAGGCTGCGCATCGACAACTGGTTGTACCTCTGCACCTGGCTGCACCTCCACAACTGGTTCCGCCTCCGCAGACGGTTGTACCTCAACATTTGACTGTGTCTTAGAAATCGGCTGTATCTCAGCAATCAACTCAGCTAGACCGTTCAAGGTGGAACCGGCCTTAGCAAATTGATGTACAGCAGGATCCAGGGCCTTCCCCTGGCCCTTCGTCGCCGCTGTCGTGGGTTCAGTTGAGAAACTTTTGTCGGAATGTTGAGATTCGGGGGCTGTTTCTACATGGACTTCCGGAGAGAGTTCGACGGCTTCTGGCATGGAGTCGGTAGACCCCTCCATCGAGTCCAAAAGGGTAGCCAGAGAGTGGACATCCGAGGAAATAGGCCGGGAAATAGGCCGGGAAATAGGTACTTTTGCACTAATCGAATCGTTTCCCCGCGGAGAGCTGTTTTGTTCAGGTGCAGCGGCAGCTGTATTCGCATTTGTAAGTGCAGCAGGCAACTTGAAGGCTTCCTCAGGCGCAGGGTTAGGAGCAGTAGACACATGCGTGTTGGGTTGAGGGGGGGTTTCAGGCGCAGTAGACTCAAACCGCATGACAAGAGACGTAACGGGACTGGCCGGGGAGCCTGTCGTAGACTCCGACTTGGGAATCTTATACTTAGGTGTTTTGGAAATGCGCACGGTACACGATCGTGAAACATCCGGGAGCCAACAATCTACCGGGGTCTTGGAGCTGTTGTCATTCTGACCGTGGTCTGCTAATTTGTTGGCCAGCCGAGTGACCTGAGCCACTGATAAGGCTGCTTGCCGGCCTGGCTTGGTGCGAGCAGGGGAGGGAATGGGGGGTTGTGGGAACGAGGCATGGTCAGATGGAATATCCTCAAACTGACGTAGTTTGTCCCGAAAGGAAAGCGGCGCTGGTGGCTCTGGCTCAGGTTGCGACTTTTCGTCAGCTTCGGGGTGCTCTTCGGGCTCGCCACCCGGCAGGCCTAGACGGTTTGGAGTAGAACGCGTGCGGCTGGTATCACCAGAAGAGGCAACAGCTGCGCGCGCTGCAAGACGGTTTTCGATTTCTGCAACGGCGGACTGGACGTCGTTGATGAAGGAGAGGGTCTGAGGAGTTTTTTCAATGTTCAGGGCGGCCCAGGGGTCTGCGACGCCGTCGTCGTCATCGCCAGGCAATAAAAACTGCTGTGTGGATCGAGTAGCCATGGGGCGGCGGTGCAAGCGGCGCGTCTCGTCTCTCTCTCTCTCTCAACTAACGTCGAAGGAGCGGCAAGGAGAGCGGTTGGCAAGGGGGACGCGTTGTAGCATATATAGGTGACAGTGTGCTGGCGACGCTTGAATTGGCAACGCATGTGCTGTGATTCGCTGGTACTATAAGAGAGGGAGGTTGTGTTGGTCGAGCGCTTGTGCCGCTACTGCGCATTTCGCTTCATGTCGTGCTGGCTTAGTATGATGCATGGTCCGCGGGGCCCTGGTATGCGCGATGGTGCGGTGCTTGTGCAGCGGGCTAATTGGCTTGGCCCGGCGAGCAGGATACTGTACGAACGAAATGTCAAGAGCGCTTTACTTTCGGATGATGCGATGCGCCAATCATTGCTCACTCTTTTGCCCAGATTGATGGCACCCCCTTCTGTGTGGTTCTTCCTTGGCCCTGTGTACGCTGCTTCTGGATTGATGCGTTGCTTGCGGCAGGCGCGGACAGACATTTCATTGATTTGTCTGAAGTAAAGAAAGTTAACATTACATCAACCCTGGCTGGAAAGAGCACCATGCCGTCTGCCACATCACCTACTAGCCCATCTTTACTGCTAGGGGCCCGAATTTAGGGCTGGCTTCTTTTCATTAACATACTGTATTATTATATTATTATGTAATTTATATAATCTATTCACCGCGTGTTAATCCGGCATATCCTTTTTTCTATTATTTTCCGACCTATCATTGAACTCGCCATTTGCTTATGACGGCTCTGTCATCATTAACATCAAACTGCCGTTTCATGGTCCACTTACTCATTGTATTGGAAGCTGCCCATGCCCTCATCTGTGCTCCTACTTAGATATAAGTATATACAATTGTATTGTAAGTGACAGAAGACAGCATACCGAAGGTATATAGTACAGAAGTGGAAAGGGCACCTGTCCAAAAATAAAGCCAAAAATAAATCCCTAATTTCCTATAGACCAGTAAACTACACACAGTAGATATAACATCGTCAATGCGCCTAACACGTCGTGTTAACCTAACCTCATTACAGTACAATAGTAAAGGTTCAATTCCCTACGCTGCAAAATAGTTCGGCCATTCAGCAGAAATAATGTCTCCGGATTAATTGAAAGGATTTATCTACTGTCCACTCGAATCTCTGGTTCCGATGCAATGACTTGTGCAAGGCTTCGAACGGATGTGAAGAACTAAGAATCTCAAGTCTGGCGTTGATAATAATGTCCGTGCGAAAGGAGCGGGAAAGGAAGGAAGCGAAACACCACTACAATTTCGCGCGTAATTTTAAGAGATGCGGTGAGTATAGAATAGGTTCACCTCCATTGTACTTCTGATATGTAAAGGTATGGAAAAGAGCACCTCTCCAGCCGTTCGCATAGCAGAGAGATACCCGCCCAGTCGCCCAGTAGATACTCCAAATTGGGGAAACAGTTTAGAACCCCGCTACATCTCGAGAGATAGATTATGCCTAGATCAAGAAGATGGTTCTAATTAGTACTTTCTTTTAACTTTTTTAATACACTACTGCACCTATGCTGGAAATCAAGTGTTCACAGTGTTGAGTCGACACTCGCCCTTGGAAATGGAAAATGCTATCGGAAAAGCCTCAAATTTTCGTTGAATAGATCAATGATCATAATTAGATCATTGATTAGTATGCCACCATACAGTGTTAGATCAAAACCCGACCTACAATTCCAATTTTTTTGGAAGGCACCCCTCTTCTGCTCGTCGCCGTCGTCCCCTCTGCACACTGTCAAAAAAGCCCATTTTTGAACTGCCTCCCGTACATGTATTCCCATCCTTCCTCTTTTCGATCGTATTACCCCACGCTCATCAATCCGCGTCGCACTCCCAAGGTAGCTGTCCGATCCTCATCGTCCGATCCCAGAGACATCTATCATGGCTGAAGCACTTTCTCTTCGAGGCTACCTCAAGGGCCACTCCGGCTGGGTGACTGCCCTCGCCACCACGGTAGACAACACCGACATCGTCCTCTCTGCCTCTCGCGACAAGACCATCATAGTCTGGCAGCTCACCACTGACACTGAGGATCAGGGCTCGTACGGATATCCGAAGCGCGCTCTTCGAGGCCACGGCCATTTTGTATCTGATGTCGTGCTTTCATCCGACGGTCAATTTGCATTGTCCTCCTCTTGGGATCACACCCTCCGTCTTTGGGATCTGAGCACTGGTAACACTACCCGTCGCTTTGTCGGCCATTCGAAGGACGTCCTTTCTGTTGCCTTCTCCGCAGACAATCGCCAGATCGTGTCTGGTTCTCGCGATCGCACCATCAAGTTATGGAACACTCTTGGAGAGTGCAAGTACACCATCCAGGACGAGGGTCACTCTGAGTGGGTCTCCTGTGTCCGCTTCTCCCCGTCCACCCAGAACCCGCTCATCGTGTCCTGCGGCTGGGATAAGCTGGTCAAGGTGTGGAACCTCACTAACTGCAAGATCCGCACTAACCTCCAGAACCATTCTGGCTACCTTAACGCCGTGACTGTCTCCCCCGACGGCTCCCTGTGCGCATCAGGTGGCAAGGACGGCGTTGCGATGCTCTGGGATCTGCAGGAAGGCAAGCATTTGTACTCACTGGAGGCGAATGACATCATCCACGCGCTGTGCTTCTCCCCGAATAGGTATTGGCTTTGCGCTGCCACTAACTCCTGTATCAAGATCTGGGATCTGGAGTCGAAGACTGTCGTGGACGAATTGCGTGACGATTACACCGAGTCCATTGGTAAGAAGGCTGCGCAGCCCGCCTGCATTTCCCTCGCGTGGTCCGCGGACGGTGGCACCCTTTTCTCGGGCTACACTGACAACATCATCCGCGTTTGGAGCGTTGGGCTTGGTCGTTGAAGAGGTGATGGTCTGCTTCGTACGCGTCAGGCACATATGTAGGCGATGAAGGAATGGCTAGGGAGCACTACTGTGGGGTTGATTGGTTGCAGTAGTCGGTGCCGTTACCGGATGCCTGCGTGTGCTTGCGGATATATCTGTACATACCCGTTAGCGTAGAGCATAAACTTTTTTCTGTTAAAGTTTGATGCCCTTATATTGTCGCTTCTTGAGAAGCGTTAGAGCAAGGATTGGGTAGCGTTGTCGACAGGAGTCTGAAGTAGTGGGGTATGGATGATGGAGCGTTGACGATAAGAATCCTGAGAGTGTATGGGTAGGGCGATGTCGCGTATTCAAGTGTTCTAACGGTGTTTCTACAGTATTTATAAGCACGATTTCCTCTTGAACTGTTAAGATATTTGGTTGTTTGATAGCTCCGAGAAGCTAGAAGTCCAGTTGGCTGTCGCGTGTTGAGATCTTGGCAATGATAGCTTGTGGCGAAGAAGAGTCGCTGTCAAGACGGAGTACGACCTCATGCGGGCCGCGTGACGACGAAGGGAGTTTTTGATCTGCAGATGTGCGTTTCTCCTCGCTCTTCCTCGTCGGAACGATGGCGAACCTATCGCCTCGCAAACGTAGCACAAGCGAAGCCGTACGCAATAATGAAGCAACAATGACAACCAGCACAGCAAGTCCCAACACGAGCAGGCAGAGAATCCACACGACACCGACCTGTGCGGCCACATACACCCAGATTGCCTGCGCGACAGTGAGAAACAGACAGCCGAGTACGCCCAGAAAGGCAGACCAGATAAGGCCGGTGAGAATGGTTGTGTCTGCAGCGTGTATGTGTCTCGAGTCTGGATGCTCCCTGCGGGAGCGGCAATACATGCAGAGCGAGGTGGATGAGGAGACGACGAGACAGGGAAAAGCCAGGGCGATGCAGAGGAGAAATGCGATACGCAGGGAGGCGGGCTGGAAGGCGGAGCTGTTTGTGAGGATGGAGATGAAGGGGAATATGGCTATGAGGGAGGCAAGAAATGTGGTGGCGCTCAAGTCACAGGCCTTGTAGTGCGGGAGGGCGGCGGCGCGCATCTCGTGGAGTTGCGGGGGTGAGAGGGTTGTTGGGGCATTTTGATGGGGTTGAGCATTAGGTTGGTGCCAGCAACTTGTGGCGATGGGAGATGAAGTGATGAGGGGCGTTTGGTGTGGGTGGTCAATTGGGTGACGGAGAGTGGAATCGAGGGGTGCGGTCAATTCATTGAGTGAGAGACGTGGGAAACATGAGAGGGAATAGCGCTGTGTAACTCTCTATTGACTTTTTCCGCTCCATGGATGCCGTACCGAACTGCTGTAATTTTACTACCACATTACAGAACGTACTGCGTTCTATCAGCCCGAAAAATATGTAAAAAATACCACACTGATACGTATAAGTATCATACAGTACACGTAAGTGTAAGAAGGACACCAACAAATGAATATAAGACAAGCTGGCTCACAAGTTGCGAATCATTGGCTTGGGCGCTGTCGGCAGCAATTCTACAGTTTTTTGCGATATTTTGATGACTGCTTTGCGTACGTGTTCTGAAAGACATTTATACACGTGTAAAGTAGCGCATTCCCTTTACCAAACTACAACTTTTGACCCAGTGGAGAGAAGTTTCACCCTTCGGGACGACCGTTCCATGTTCCAGTTCTGTGGCGAATCGCCACTGGCGATGCCATCGCTTGATCCAACGCGTTCAACGTTTTGAGAACAGCAGATGATTGGGTTACTTCTCAATTCTATGACCAAAACTTTTTCTGGCCCATCAAGGATCATCGGGAACGAGGGGTACCGTAAATTAAAGTAAATTAAATTAGTATACCCTTCGGTAACGGACCACAAAACTCAAAGGGCAGCCCCCAAATCAACCGAAAGTATGTCGCTTTCAGAATCTGAAAATTCAGATACGCAGATCGTGCATCCAGGAAGAGGCCGGTAGATACAGCATAGCCCGCATGGCATCTTCTTC
>JAUBNZ010000417.1:0-17471 GCA_032355485.1 Bonnemaisonia californica
GGGGGTAACATGTCTTGCTGGAGAAGCGGAACCGGTACCGTAAAGCCACGACTTCCTGGCGGGTTCGTTCTGCGTGAGGTGGCACGTGTGGTGCGGCGGTACCAGGGGTACACGTCAATGTGAGGCATGTGTGGTGTAGGATATATGCGAGGCGGGTTTACAATGGTGTCCTTCGTCATCGCGGGAAAGTGGAAGCTGTGATGTTATTTGCTGTAATGGACTAATGAGATGTTTCCTCAACTTGAATTTGCTGTGGAGTTGTCCTGTTGCCGAGATTGCCCGTTGACAAAGTATCTCGGCAGATATTAAGTTAGTCCGCGGTCGCGGGGCTGTGATTGAAGTAGTAAATTGCGTTACATTTAGGGAATGTTACATGAGGGTATTCATAGCAATTGTCATGGCGACTGCGCTGGTTTCAGCCCAAGCCCCATGCTCGCCATGACGGCGAGCATAGGGACATCCCAGTATGCCCATTGCTTCCTGTGGGAAGCATTGACCTAGCAGACCAGGCCTATAGAGAACATGAGTATAGGTCCAAATAACGTTCAAAATCCCAGAAAGACAGGTCCTCTCTGAGATGCTATGCCCATTGTAGATACAGCCCAACAGCTGAAGGGTACAATATATCATATATAACACATCAGAAGTACGAAGGTATATGCAGTTGCCAACCTCTGCACTACGGGTCTACTCGTAAATTTGCTATACGAATTAAAATATCCTGACATTCCCTCTTATCGATTCAAACTGGCGGTGGGAATAAATCGCTACACAAAACGTACGGGTACAGTAAATCCGTCACCTGCATCCCGATGACGTAGAGACGCTCGGAGAACCGGAGCACACGGGAGAATACAAGCGCCTCCAGCCACGCAACAACCTCACGACCAAAAACACTATCATGCTGACCAATTCATGCCCCGTGAAAACATACCGAAGACATACGCCATCCTACTTTGGCTTACCTTGGCCTACTTGGCCTACTTTGACAGCATGCTTGGAAAGCATACACTGCCGTGGTCCGCGATGAAATGGCGTGCTTGTCATTTGAAGATTCGAGCAGGCGGGTGCTTTATGTCGGGCGTTTGTGGAGGACCTCTCGTACCTTCGTTCTGTGTGCGATCATGTGCTTGCCTGAACGTTGGCGAAGGTAGCTACATGTTTCGAGCGGAAGTGTTTCCCGTAGTGTTTCCCGTAGTGTTTCTGCTGCCTTGTTCTTCGGTTACCTAAATTAATGTAGTAAAGCTTTACGCGGCGGTTTCGGCTTCCTCTCGTGAGGCATCCGTGCTCTGTCGTATATGACACTGCTGCTGGGGGGTACTCGTCGCGCCACGTACCGTAGATGTATGACAGCGCAGTAGCAATGCACTGTATCCGCCACAGGCTGTTAGAGCCACTTTGAACAGACGGGAGTGGAGCAAAATGTCTGGCTCTTTGGCGGCCACGCGCCGTGCATTGATTAATGTGCTCCGGGAAGCGCTCTTAACAGGTAGCGGGGAAGGTGCAAACGAAGAGGAGGATTGGACGGGAAGAGAGGCATCATAATGTATGGCGCGACGTGGTCCGATTCAGCCAAGCGGTGGTCAATAAAAGCTGGGTTGCAGACCAGACAGCTGTCCTGAGTTTGGCGCGATCGTCTCTGTACCTATCTTCGTCGTGATAAACCTTCCCTTGTATGTCTCGAAGAGGAACCAGAAGGCGATAGCGACCGACAGAGACACGAATCGTTTAAGAATTCCACGATGGCAGAATCTACTTTGTCCTATTCCTTCGTGATTCAGCTCTGGCTCAGATTCGCCTTATTGTAGACACTGAAGAAAAAACAGCTAATTACCTGTGGGATGAGCTGCAGAAGCTCTATATGACGTCAAGGACCTGACTTTTCAGAATCTGTGTTCGAGGTTGGGCAGTATGGTATTTGATGACTCTAAGAGGTGGCAAAAGCACTCATCCTCTTTCCTCAGTGTGATAGGAGAATTAGTTGATAGGAAAATAAGTTGAGGAAATATCTGACTCTGAGAAGTTCTCCCGTTTAATTCGTTCTCTAACTCGTTCCTTTGACCCCGCTTGCTATGTTGTCCACTCTCATATAGACAAGCTTTGAAAACGTTGTCTTTCAGTGTAAGCATAACTGGAACGCTGCTCTAATCCCCACAACCCCTTACGTTCTTGTGAACCATTCACTCCACAGGCACGAAGAGGCGACATGGCAGGACCAATAATGGTATAAGAGGCCGCGGATGCGGTCATGGTCGTGTATTTATTGGACGTGGTATATGTGGGTGTGTTAGAGGTAATGAAAGATACGGAAGCCGCTTATGCCACTATTATGGAAAATTGTGCCACTTTATCATTTTCTGCCGAATTCGTTTTGATGATGAAGAGAACACGCGGTTTGTAAAGCCTCAGAGTTACGGTCTTCAAGGTGAAGAAAACTGATCCGATCGTTGGTCAAAACTTTAAAACAACAAGTAATCATTAGTAGAGGGGCTTTGCCAACTCCGTTCCAGATGTTAATCATACGGGGGTGGATTTTCAGTACTCTGCAAAATTGGTTTACGATAATCTATGGTGGTCTAAACCTCATCAAGGTCTCGATGCTCAATCAGAAATTTTAGACCAATCATGTCGAAACAGGTATCATTCGAAAGCCAGGATGGATAAGCTGAAGAACAAAATTCTCTTCACAGATGGCCAAGGTCGGAAAAACGAAGAAAATTGATCCATATGTTGATTCCGCCGCAGGGAATAATTTCTTTCACAATAGAAGCTTCTTTATTACGAACGAACTAATTTCAGCTTTCTTTGTCCAAGCTGCCAATGGACACTCTTCCATTATTGGCTCAAAGCAATTGTTCATCTCATTTAACAGTGGGATATATCAAGAAGCTTATCATTATCCTGATTTGACCTCCAATGTCCTTGCATCTCATCGAATATCTAAAGTGAGCGAAGTCATAATTTCTTCTTCCATTCGAGATTTCAAGGGGATTTTCCTGTTCAAGAAAGGGTAGTTTTGTACTGATGGTGTAATTTAGGAGAAGCCTTTTGTTAATTGATTGTACGAAAAGTCTAGTTCAGTCGATATTGCAGCAAAAACGGAGGCAATGAATGCTGCTAAGATATCATCATCCATTCATACTTTATTCAAGGATTGGCACTAGCGAACTGGACATGTTTCTTTGCTGCGATATAAGGAACTCTTTAGACGTTTTTAAGATATACCTTGTTAAGCTCTTCTATCATTGTCTCTTTGTAGAGTGTTCCGTATATACCGGGAAAGACCAAAAATGAATCTGTCCCTGCTGTTTCCAAGCCTCAATCTCAACGTTTCGTAGAATCCATATTGATATCCATGGTCCTCTCTAACTCAGCAATGGTGGCAATATATGTTGAGCAACTCATAGAACCGAGGACTGCAAAGTCCAATGTGGAAAAGTTGAGAAGCAAGGATCAATTTGTCAGGGTTCTAAAGGGGTATATATCTTATGTTGAGAATAGTTTCTCGAACACAGGTTACCGCATCAAGCGCGTGCGTTTGGAAATCCTGGTTAGCACTGATCGGCCGATATTGGTGAGTTTTGGCGTTCAAAATGCACTGAAACCAAGCCTTATATGACTTTCCCCCCGAAAGGAATGGTCTCGGTGAACGAACCACGCAGGAACATTGGATGGGCGCCCGTGTTTTAATATTATATACGGAACGATCTTTTGATTTCTAGGCTGAGGCATTTTTCCATGCCAACTGGCATCGAAACAGGTTTCCGGTGGGGATTATCGGTGGGGAAATACCTATTCTAAAATGGGATCCCGTAAAAACCACTGAATTCAAATCGCTGCTTGAATTCGGATAGGCCGGGTACGCGTTCATTTATCGTCTGCGCACATTCACCAGCAAACAATTGTTTCCCTCTCAGAACTTCCTCTATTCACTATTTCTGGGAGTTGATTGTGACTACCGTCTAGTACGAGTATTTGTGCCCTTTATTAGGCACGTTTAGAATTGATATCAGAGCCCAATTTCATCCTCATTCGTCTGAGGAGCTGTGTAGCCGGCTCCCGGCTCCGCACGCCTATCTGCAATACCAGTAAAGGTAAGACCGTATAGGTAGCGTAGAAAAAACTCCACGTGTACACGCGACCACGTCCCCGGCACCGCCGTCGCGCGGGCGCCCCGAGTAGGGTAGGTTTATAAGACCGTAGCGACCGACGTCGGTAAAATCAAACGAGGTATCGAACCCTCCAACACGAGACAACTCCAAATTGTCTACAAGGTGCCATCTATATCTAGTCTCATCGACGGTCTATCCCGTCAATTCGATTGACAGGATTAAACGAATTGAACATCTCTGATGAATTTGAAGAGGAAGATATAGTTCTTTAAATGAATTTAACCCATGTGGAAGTTTAGTTCTATGATCAAGAATATAGTCCTTTGAAGGACAAGAAAAGAAATCCCGAAGAACCGTCTCTGCCCGGAAATTTTGAGGACGGCTGCAAAATCCCTCAGTGGATGGGTGCTACAGACAGAGAGTTTGAAGCTTTAGTTCGCCAAACAACATGGACATATGTAAGGAAGATGCCCGACATGAATCCAATCTCATTCGAGTCGGTATTTTAGTACAAATTCTACTTGCCAGCATCGTGGACGAGCCTCATTGGCTGAATAATTACAGTTACCAACCCCCCTAAATTCCAAAACTTCCAATGGTTGCATATAAACCTCCAATGGGTGGAATGGTTGCAGAGCCCCCTCACATGGAGCACCGGTGACACAGTACGCACCCGTTCGCAGCGTATGGCACCAGTGTAGGTTCGCACCACCGAGGTGCAAGATTGAATGGCACGCCACTACCCAGGTGTAAGCCAACCGACCCGGCGCCCAATCAGGGCTTGAAAACTATCCCCATCCTTCCACTGTCAGGAAGCACCCCGTGCGACGCCTTCCCTACGGCTGACAGTACAGCTCCGGACTATGGATCTGCCGGGTATGGTACTAGTGGGAATATCCTTTAATATTTGTTTTATTTACTTAGGTCATTACAGCTACGACTAAGTAAATGAGGGAATTCTGATAAGCAGAGTGGACCCTGAGAGAGGGGGTCGATCATCGATCGGCCCCGAGGGACCCTCATCTCTCCCATTTTCGAAACCCTAAGAGTCCCTTGGACGCCCTCTAGATTGAGGTAGCAACTAGCGCAGTGCTTCTCGTTCTCCCACTCTAGGGACGAAACGGACGTTGTTAGCTACTGGCTCTACATTGCCCACCCGGTTCGAAAACCATCTAAAGTGAGGTATCCCCTAACCTTGCGGTTACTCACCAAGCGTAGGTGATACCTCCAGCCCTCCGAACTCGTCGGGCTAGACGGGCCATTTAATGAGCTCTATAGGTCACAGGATCCTCCTCCTTGGAGGGACAGTACCAGCGCTTACCTCGCGTTCGCTCCCAACTTACGGACGCACGGTGACAGGTTAGCGACGAAGCTCTAGATCCTGCGACCATCCATTTGGCCCCGAACCCCACTCCAGGGGCTCTTTCTGCGTGAGAGTCCTATAATCCCTCCTGGGTTTGACCTCCTTTCCTTGGAGGGGAGTCTTTGGAAATTTGACTACTCTAAGCCTACGTGCCTGATTCGACATGTGGACTATCCCTTGCTGCTGTAGCTCAGCTCACCGCACCATCTGCGAGATCCCACCCAACGCAAGGTGTGGGATCTCTGGACTCCCAACACACCCGAGTGTTCATCAAGTGGCCTGTGACGACTCCATCTGGAGGAGTCGCTCTGCCAACGGTTCAGTCCACCGGAAAACCAGGGACACTTGTAGCCTCACATGGCCTCCAGAGAGTGGGTAATTCTACAGGTATGCAAGGCCAAGCCAATTGAGGAAGAGGGCTAAGACTGACTCCTCAAAGTGAGATTAAATCTCATAGGTTAATTACAGAAACCAGTCGTAGAAAATTGGGGGAGTGGATGATTTTCCAGATAGCCTCTATGCACCTTTGGAATCTCATGAAAGCCTAAGACTCATTAAATAATTCGCTGCGAGTGAGAAACGTCTCCTTGAAGGTGGTTCTTTGTCAAACGCCTATCTGTATGGAATTCTTGAAGCGCCAGTATGGGTAGAACAGCCAACTAACAAAAGTACTGGCTGAACCTAGATGTGTTTGAAATTTGGATAAGGGGATGTATGGAGCCAGAAAACTTCTCATATATAGGGTTCATTGCTACACGAAGACCTAATATCGTTTCACTTGAAGGTCTCAATGTTTGAATATCGCGTCTACTATATGAAGATAGAAAATGAATTCGTGATCATTGATATCCTGTGGATATCCATGTGGATGATATGGCTCTTCCCAGTAAGTCAAGGAAGCTCCTGAGGAATGTGCACTCTAAACTTATTGCCAAATTTGATGTCAAGCTTTACGATGAATTGATGCCATATATTAGGTGGTCAATCAAATATCAGCGGCCAGTATCAAGTTTTGGTGGTATCAATATGCGAACAAGCTCTTGGAATAATACTGCCTACAGGATTGCAACTCTGCTGTAACACTTCTTTCCATCAGTGCATACATCTGCCCGGCTTTTGAAGATGAACCGAAACTATTCGAACAGGAGCATGACAAGTTCTGTTGAATGAACTATGGCCTACTTAAACTGGAAGTATCCATAAGGCCCGATATCTTTATTGTTGCTGTAGCACTCGCTCTTCAGTTGCACGCTCCAACAGCAAGAAATCTGAAGATGGTAAAGCGCATACTCCGATATGTTGCATGATCGCTAGGTTTTGGCTTGTTCTTTTCATCAACTGGTTTGTTTTCTCCGGAAACGATTGGTCCTGCCGTTGATTCTGACGGTGTCGTTTTGCAGAAATAAGATGCTCAGCGTCTGGCTTTATTGTCAGCATCAACGAGAAACCAATCTACGGGCGCAGCAAACGACAAACAGTCATCGTACTCTCATCTACGAAGCTGAATATGTCGCATTATCAGCATGTACCAAAGAAGAATCATTGAATAAAAAGTTGTTTTGGGAAGTATCCCATTAGGAAGAATCGTCGAATAAAATAAAACTTGGGGCCACAAGTATTAATATTGAGAGTACAGTTACGAAATAGTCGGAAACCAGAGAAGTATTTTCAGGAAAGATAAAGCATATAAAAATCAGGAGTAACTTACAAGGTGCATCACGTAGGAGAGTTTATTAGTGCTACTGAAATCAGGTCTATCAAATTAGAATCGATCTTCAATAGCCGGCGGGCTTCACCTGCTGGCTGATGACAAAAGGAACCAAGGAACCACCCTTCAAGCTTAGTCTCTGCTCGGCGCTTAGCTTGCCTCTGCGGTCACTCGAGGGTTCGATTATTGGGTTTGCACCCCCATTCACGCTTCTATGACCGTCCCGGTGACAACTCCGCTAACCCCGCGCGGCGCTGTATGCCCACGACGCTCTGCCCGTAATCTTCACCGATTGTGCCAGGAACAGCAATCCTCCACCTGGATCGGTGGAACCGCGGTTCTTGAACCTTACAACCCACTTCCGTGCGCGTGAGTATCTTCATTGAGCCTCCAAATTCACTCTCGTGAACATCCCTCTCTCCTTGTTCCCCTCTTACCCTGTAAGCTCTACCACGCTACGGGCCCCACCACCCGAAAGTCCCATAGTGACGTCATGCAGCGGTTCTTATTGGTCTAGGACAGGACCTTTGGAGCTACACTTGGTACGTTTGCGGGTTTGGCTATGTCGGCGCACCACGCGGTCCCGGTTGCCCAATTCTATACTCGGAGTCTTTTCAGCTGCCGAGGCTCCTCGTTTGTTCGTAAGGTCCATCTGACCTGTTGAGCTTCGAAGGATATCAAGTGGTAATCCCTCTTCGGGAGTCAGAAACTGGGTCGGGCTGTATTGGGCCAGGAATGCTCTATGGTCATGTATACATACGCATCGAATTTCAGTTGCGTTTTCTAGTTCGGACATACGCCAGCAGCTGGAATCTTCACTTCCGACGAGCTACAATGGTACATAAATCTGAAGGAGCTCAAAACGATCCGGTTGGCCATTCATGCACGTTGATCACTGAGGAAATCAAATACCTCCGCATCCACTTGTTCACAGACTCTCAGCTCGTTTTGCAGGTGGTCCGCCGTATGGTCTCCCGTTTGGAGGAGCTAATTGAGGAAGTCCGAAAGCAGTAGTAAACCCTGGAATGGAAGGGGACCCGACTCAAAATGGAGTATATCCCGTCGGCCTTTAACTTTTGGGCCGACCAACTCTCCAGGAGCAAAGCGATGGACGATTGGCACCTGAGCCGCAGCTGCTTCGAGATGCCGGACGCCCAACTCGGTCGGCATACTGTGAACCGTTTCGCTGGGACTCGAAATTCGCAGCTCTTCAGGTAAAATTCGCTCATGGTGGATCCTGGGACAGAAGCAGTCGATGCGCTCAAGGTGCCATGGAAGGGGGAAGTCAGCTGCTGCTGCCCCCATTCGACCTGAATCTAGCCATACTCGCGAGGGTTCAGACAGTGGGCGCGGCCTGCAAACTTATGCCGCAGACATAGCCTGCGAAGCCATGGTGGCCGTGTCTGACTTCAATGGTGGATGGAAAGGTCGTCCTCTGGAAGACCGGAGGGTCCGCATCCCGCATATCCCCGGTTCTCAAATCGAGCCGCTCCGCAATCACACTTGATGGCTGTAGGAATTCAGACTGAACACTGGAAGGCGCTGATTGCACAGGGAAAATCTGGTGGATTGCAGAAACGTTTGGAGAATGCGGTGAACCCGGCTACTCTGGATCACTATGCCTTCTACTGGTCTAAGTTAGAGAGGTTCTGCTCTAGGAAGCAGTTACGTGACCTACTGGCAACTACTGCCACCTGCTTATGATAACTGACATGATGGGCTACGGAAGGCAAGACTTGTACCTCTTTGCTAGTTGCACATGGTGTTTTCTTCTATCAAAAATCTGCATGGGTCTAAAGAATTTTAGAACCCGGCGATTAGTCAGAGCATGCGCCTCTCGAAGCTGGTTTCGCTAACGCCACTCAGAAGTCGAGTGGTGAGACTACCCTACTGCGTCCTTATGTGCCGGTTGAGGTTACTGAGGCAATCGCCGGATACGCACTGAGCCGCCCTATGGATATATGCGGGCAGCGTAGTACTTCTGCTATCTGCATCAGGATCATCTCCTTTCGCTCGCCCCGACTCCGTTCAGCGCATGGAGATTCAACAAGTGAGGATGATGGCAGATGAATTCAAATTCCTGATTGCCTACAGTAAGCAGTCCGCAGCACGGGGGAACAAGTGGTAAGCCGTTCATGATCGCATGGTTTCCAAACATCTCTGGGATTTCATCCACCGTCTACGAGCTCATTGAGCGCTTTGTGGTATCCGTTCATCTGCTAGCAACCCCTGATTTCGATGAAGTCTCCTATTTTGAAATCCTGGCATTCGAGAGTTCGTACCACCCCATTTGGAATTCTGGATACGGATGTGGTCGATATTAATTTGAAGATACTGAGAGTACGGTTAAATTGGATTTGGGGTCTGGAAATGAGGCGGAATTGATCCATTCGAGCCACTTTGCAGCTCTACTGCTTCTATTGGAGAGAAAGGAGGAGATGAATATACAGTCGAAAGACTGGATTTCCCTGTCTCTGTCAGTTGAAAGAAAGTACAAAAGTCACAGGGAATGATTTGCAAAAAACCTGAGGAATTGTTGGGCAATATTTTCGAACAAGGTTGAAAACTAACCGCTTTCAACTGCGGGTGGTACTGGAAGGTACCTTAAACGTTTTGCAGAGGGAATTCTCTATTGCTGATAGGTTAGAAGTAAAATCGCCTTTCAATCCTTGCAAGGAGGCTGTAAACCAACTAGAACCGACTAAACCGTCAACAAGCTCAGTTGATTCCATGTTGGAATCGTTTTGTACCAATCTTACTGGCCAGCAGATGTCGCCGAAATTCGTACCTTCGATTGGACTTGGAAAGTATGGCAGAGCATTTGATTTTGATCGACTGGAATTTTTGGGGACGGAACAGTCATTATGAGGGACCCAAACCGAGGGGCGACATCCCAAAGCAGTCTCTCTGCCTCAAAATATTGGAGCTCGTTGTACATTTATAAAATGGCCTGGGTTGTTGAACCCGTTCTCATAGATTTATTCGTATATATGGTAAGTTGAGATATCAACCTTCACCCAGTCCGAGGGAAGAATCACAGGTGCTGAGTTTCGAAGCTTGCAATTTTCTGCGCTATCCCCCTGTTCGTGGATCTGGTTGGATGGGAAAGTTCGGAGAGAGCGAAAATTTGGCTACCCGTAAAGAACTTTTCAATCCTATTCTTCCTTTCTGTTGTCCTGGCAGTTTTGTAAGTGGGGAATTTGAGCTCTCCATTTGAAATTCACAGAGAGGCAACCAGAAACTTGTAATGGTTTTCTCTGAAGTTTACAATTCCACCCATGCAAGGGTAAGAGATCATTTGTTCTCATGGAAACGATTTCATCAATGATTTCCATGCAGTAGAATTTCCATGCGGTAGAATTTAAATCGGTAATCGAAATCACAGTATATGGCCGATTGCAGGAAGTTCCGATATTTCCGTCTTCGGGGCCGCCGACACTGGAATCGCTGTAATGTTTTAAATGAAGAAGATATTTCATCGACAACGCCTCCGTGTTCAGAGGACATACAGGAACTTTTATTGGAGATTATTCTTCCTTCTTGTCGCTTTTAGATGAACGTAGAATTTTCGTCCTTGGAAAAACGGGAGATTCATCACCATTGTCGGGGGCTGGAGATTTTTTCTCAGAGCGAAGGAAGGAGTGGTATTTTTTATGGCCTTCTTTACCACGGAGACTGTCATATCTTTAGAAACGTTTAGAGTGGAGTTCTGTAGAGCTTGGAAATTACTGTCAATGTCCAAAGGAGAGACTCTTTTCCGTGGTTTCTTGAGAACAGAAGCCCGGCCCGTAAGAGATCGCAGATGATCACCCCTTTCAATCGCTTGGGATGATTCTCTCCGAGCTCTAACGATCTCCAGTTGGTGTCGTTCATAATGGTTTCTGAAGCTCGAGTATTCAAGGTAGCAACGTGGAAGATCACTTTTCGCGGGTCTTGGGACATCTTCCGTGATTGATTGCTGCCGGCCTGTCATAGAAAATATAATGCTGTGGGAGATGTTTCCGAGTATTGGGAAAGGAATTAGAAGAAGTATTTATGGGTTGCATAGTTGATAGAAGTGAGTATAAGTATTGCAATGTGCGTAGAGGCGGTGGACGTTCCCTTTACACTTGCTGTTGCAACGACATGAACCCTGGCTGTTTTCCTATTAAAATTATAGTTCTGACATAGATGTTTGGAAATACTAATTTTCCTTTCGAATCTATTGAGTACTTGAAACACAAAAATGTTCTTTGTTATTGAATTATGCGTGCATCTCTACTCCGTGCCTTTTTCAGGGTTAAAATTTAAGGAGATTTTAAAGTAAAAAAGATCAATGCTGTCTCTCGACATCTGATCGTTTCGGAACTGTAACAGAGAAATTAGAAACATTATGAAATTAATTTCCACTGAAAGCTAGAATTGGCGGAGTAATGACGAGTACGGGGTACAGAGGAAGAATTTCATATGCTTCAATTTTTAATGGAAGTAATAAACTTCAAAGAACAATAATGAAGTCTGCTCCAAATATTGCGTTCTGGACACGATTAAAATTTTAGTATGAGGCCTTAATCGAAGAAATGGCCCTAACAAAAATCATATAACAATTTCGTTGACACCTAAAAATCTATGGTTTGGCTAAGTAGGCCGATAGAATAAGCTTCAAACGATTTCCCTTTGAAGCCGTCTGTGGAACTGACCAGCATGCAATAGTCCACCGATACAATTATTCTTGAACCAGCTACAAATCCATAGGCTAATCTGTATTCCAGCTAAGGTTTCGTTCGAATGATTGTACTTTCCACTCTGTAGGGAAGAATTGCTTTCTTTCGGTTTCCGAATAACGATCTTCAAATTCATCCCGCGAAGAATAAGCCAACCGAAATGATTTTTATGTGTTGTTCCATACATTTCCTCCCAACTTCACAGGAACTCCTAACACCTTCGTCACCTCGTTGTATTTTGACTGCCCTGATAGTTGCAGTAGGAAAGAATTCGATTTCAGATCGAGACGTAACAAGATCACGTCTTTTTTAAAGATGGTCAGTTCCAAACAAGGATAGGAGGACCGTGCACCTGGTACTCCCGAGAACACGGCAACACCAGACTATGTTCGGCTGAATTTCATAATTTTCCCGAGCACCATGTGGAATTTTCGACGTTTCCGTTGTGTGCGAGCATTCCTCGCACACGGGGCTTTGTACAGCCGAAGCGGAAATTTTCTCTGTTTCGTTTCTTTATAATAGTATTACTGTAAGATACAATACGAGATGTGCATGCACGAATACGGAATGAGATGAGATCAATTTCGAATTACGAATCCGGCCCTCTCTGGATATTTATTACACCGAACCACTTCCCCGGTCTTTTCAAACTGTCATTCGGGAAAAGTCCGTTCTGGAACGATATGGAATCTACGTGCCTTTCCGAGAGATCTACATTTGAAGCAGGCACGTCAGTTCTCAATAAATGGTGAGATTTAAGATTGAAGTGATGAAGTCATTTTCAGGGGTTTCGGGCTAGGTTGAATTGCTGACTGGGAAACTGTGCGTGGGTCTGAGGTAACGCACTCGAGTATGGAGATTTTTTGGGCACGAAAAATTAGACGAGGAAGTATTCCGGGTGGATTTTGACGCCGAACTTCCCGATGAACCTGTTTTGGTGAATTCATTGCTGAAGGCGTCAATACTGATGATTCAATTTATTTCGGGACGATGGTACCGTTTCCATAATTCCTCTCACTGCGTTTCTCCATTACCTGACGACGACCAAGGCAGAGTGACTTGGCGTCCCCCACCGTGCGAGGCCTGCGGATTCAGCCGTCAGTCCATTTCATGGTTCTGTCAATTTCTTACAAGAGATGAGCAAAAGCGGTTCGAAACGGTCTTGAAGGTCATTGAGCAGAGGTGCTTTGAAAACGTATCAATAGAGTAGAAAATGGAAAGCGGTGGATTACTTTGGGTGCACCATTCCGCACCCCGCAATTTCGTAACCTCTAAGGTTACTAGCGTTGCATACATTACATACCTTTCCAATTTCAGGGAAGAAATTCACATAATTTGGAGTAGCAGGTTTTGTTTAAGGGAACACTGAAAGTTGGCATGGCTTTCATAATATAGAATGGTTTAGTTGTTAACCTGAAACCCACCCCACTTTGAAATTCATCCCCGGATTTCAAACCGTGATTGGAGTTCGACTACTTTTCCGGATTTGCTGGGACATGGGTACCAAGTTGGTACCCATATCCAATATGTTTGGACACCATCATACCGAGGTGGATACTGGACTGTATTTCTACAAATTTATGGGATCCCTAAAGTTAACTGTACCCTACCATCGCGTATAATGAAAGATGTACGAGAATGTGTACGGAAACATGTACGGATTCATATACCGAAACGTGAACATAATATTTTTGAAACAAATTGCGGCAAATGTATTAGAACGTGTAGAAATATGAAATTATCAGTACATATGGAGTTCCTAGAGTGTAAAGCTAACCAAATCTTCAAACCGGAGAGCGGCGAAGCAAGTCCTGCAGTTGTGGTTCAGGTGATAGCGGGGATGCGCTCAGAAGTTCTGTGCGGGAAGGGTGAAAAGTCGAGCCCAAGGCGTACTTTCGAAGTATTTTTGACGTGTATAGGTTTCTGCAAATGTGCAGTTCGGCCCACCGCGTTGATAAACTTTTATCGCTTTCTGTTCTGCTCTAGTCATGAGGCCTGAAGATTCTTACAGTTTTGGGAGATTGTATTCTCACAGTGTGAACATTGAATGGATACCCACTGTGTGGTTAGCCTGCCCCGAGATCTACGACACTGCGCGCTCCTCGTTCAATAATATTGGTCAGTTTGTCAGGACAGTTGAAGTCTATGTAGACTACATGTATGTACCTCGGGATAGGTATGTGATTAAATTGACCTGTGAATCATTTGAACCCATTCGACTGGGAAATAAATTTCTACGAAAAAAAAGCTATAAACTTTCCGCTTACATCGTTATCAGTATAAAAGAAGCGTCAGTTGCCTGTGGACAGCACCATTCAACGTTAAAGTGAATTGAAATATGAATATTGCTATCCCATAGTATACATTCTACACTGTATATCTGTTTGTTTCATGAAAAGCAAAAATATGCGCAGTATGCAGTGCCATCGTATGGTTGTCGTCAATTAGTTTAGTTCGATGCGGCCATACAGCGGGTTGGGGCCGGGCGTTATGTAAACTGTACACTGGGAATCATGGCGTGTCTTCCTACATAATTGCAGTACGGTGCTAAATTGAATCTTCGTGTTCTAGCCTCATTGGCTTAAGCTTCCAATTGTACCCTCTAGATTCCAAACCTCGTGAATTTTCAATCCATTTCCTTCCAATTGGTGGAATAGCTCCCAAGTCCCTACACGTGGGACGTGTACCCGCTCTCGCCATATTGCACCAGTGCTGGTACGCACCATACTGGTGTACAAACCAATAAAACCCCACCATCTGGTTGTAAACACCGGGGAAGAGGTATTCAATCAGGGCCTGTCAAGTGTCTCTGCCCATTTCACAGCCAGGAAGTTCCGCTCACGACAGCTTCCTCCAAGCCTGAAACAGCCAGCACAACACTAGGGATATGCCGCGTACAGCGTGAGTGAAGAGATCTAATAATAATAGTCATAATTACTTAGGTCACCTACGACTACGACTAATTAAAAGAGGAAACTCTGAATAAATTAGTGGAACCCGAGAGAAGGGCACCGATGAGCACCCTCACCTCTTCCCTTTTGAAAACACAAGGGTTCCTTGTACCATCTCTGGCTGATGTAGCAACTAGCGCAGCGCTTCGCTTTCTCCCAACATAGGTTTGAAACGGACGCGGTTAGGCAACTGTCTCTATATTGCCCGCGCCTTGCGACACACTCTGAAGTGAGGTATCCTTCAACCTTACGGTTACTCACGTACATAAGGTGGTACCTGCAGCCCTCCCAACCCGTCGGGCTAGATGGTCGATTCCTAGACCACACTAGTTCTCAGGTTGTTACTCCACCTTGGAGAGACAGTGCCAACTCCTTCTTCGCGTTCGCTCCAAAACATAGGGACACAACGAACCAGCTTGGACACGCAGCTGAAGTCCTGCAACTATCCCTTGACCTCCGAAAACCGTTTTCTAGGGGCTCTCTCTTCGTGAGAGTCCTGTCATCCTTCTAGATTTTATGCTTCCTTCCTTGGAGAGGATTCTGCGGACATTCGAATAACCTAAGTCTAACTTCCTGAATCAACA
Source organism: Bonnemaisonia californica (assembly GCA_032355485.1). Lineage (NCBI taxonomy): Eukaryota > Rhodophyta > Florideophyceae > Bonnemaisoniales > Bonnemaisoniaceae > Bonnemaisonia > Bonnemaisonia californica. Next base: position 15,422 of record JAUBNZ010000417.1, read on the forward strand.
GGTGAACTATCCCTTGCTGCTGTAGCTCAGCTCACTGCAACATCCCGCCAAACGCAGGGCGTGGATTCTCTAGGTCCCCACACACCAATTGTTCATCCGTGCCTAGACACGACTCCCTCTGGAGGAATTTCTCTATCAAACAGCTCGTCTACCAGAAGATTAGGGAGACCTGTAGCATCACTTGGACTCCAGAAGGTCGGTAGCATTACGACATCATTATCGTGAAATGATTATGTTATGTAACAAGTCACTGGAGGGGGGTCCATCGGCCTCCCCCAATTCTTCGAAGCCCTGCTTTTGCTTCCCGAACCCCGGCGGAAGACAGAGCCCCGAATCAGGCTAATAGTTCGGGAGGGCGGCAGGGAAGGGGGAAGGGGGGTGGCAAAGGCCCGAGCCCTCCTGAAATAGTACATACTAATAGAACAGTAGTACTAACTAGTATAAAGTAGCACTAATAATAGTAAGCTTAGTAGTTAGGATTTAAAATAACACGTAAAATAGTGGATTAGGCGTACTAATTAAGAGTTTTGGCAACCCGAAACATAGAGAGGTGCTCAGAAACGGTTGAAAACGCCTCCGGAAGAATGCCACTATTCAGTACTGTAGCCCCATATGTCGACTACCGGTAATTTCATGGATGGCTTCTTGCCAGGTGGACAAGCAAATACTGAGCTATGCTGCAACTGATTTTTCTACTGGAAAGTTTTTCCGCCCACATGCTATAAAAATAGTTCTGAAAGTTTAATTTCTACGGAAGTTCCTCCACCTTTCGGAAATAAAACTTAGTTAAATCATTATATATATGAAACAAAGAACGCTCGGGGGCCTTCGGCCCCCGAGCCCCCTATCCTCGGACCGGCGTTTGTGCTTGGTTAGCTTCGTTATTGCAAGTTGGGATCCTCCTTCAATAGCAAGTTATAAGTCCCGTAGGTTTACTGGTTCTTCTGGGGAATAAGATCTAATCATATTGTGCTAACGGAAGCATAATTGCAACAAAATGATTTTCCAAGGAGCGGCTAAGCGTCCTTCGACCCGTGTCTTGGAATCTTATGAAATGAGGAAGTTTAGAATTACTGCGCCACTCGGGTGCCCAGCCTCTGACGGTTTGATAGATGGACGCGTGGCCTAGGTAATTCTTCGAGACTTAGAAATACTCGTAGATCAAACTAGTGGTGTGCGCAAACTTTTGGAGCCAAACGTTCTTTTTCGGGGAGGGGCTCTGAGAGCAAGAAAACAGATTTTAGAGGTATGGCGGGTGGGTTTCCCCAACCAATAAGAATACCTCCATAAAAATAAAGTAGGAGACTTTTTCGTATTTCCCTTTTCACTGAAAGAACCATTACAACCCTTGACGCTGTTTTCTGGATTACAAAAACCAAGGAACAAAGGACACCATTCAAAACACGAAGTTGTATCCCAACATGCAACCTTCGTTTCAAGCATACAAAACAAATGAAATACATCGAGTACACCGGAGACATTGAAAAATCCAAATATCATGCATATAACATCTAGCAAAGACGGTAAAGTTATCAAAAACTACCGTTCTGCGAATTCAACAGCTTCCCTCAGTACAGGGTTTCGAACCTTCACAGGCATCGAGTGTATCGTTGACGCACCACCCGGTGTTTCTTCTCGCTTGTGCAATATAAGCAAATCCTCCGACCTTCTCACCCTAGAAATAGCCACGTACAGTTGACGTGGCGAGAAGAAGTTGCACCGCTGGTCGACCACCACCTTTCTCAGAGTTTTCCCTGCCCCTTTTGTACCGTCTCAGCAAACGCTAACCTCACCGGGAACTGTTTTCGCGTGACCTTCGCCACATGGAAGTCGAACTGAAATGTGATGCGATACAAGGCAAACGTTTGCAATTACTATCCACCTGAATCGAGCAAAGAAACGTACAACATCCTTTATATGTATCTCTTGACCACAAGTATTATCCATTTGACAATTTCCGGGTGAAGAACGTTTCTGAGCACCATGAGCGGCGCTCCAATCTTGCAGAATAGCTCATGAGCTTGAACCCTAGTTGGAAAGAAGTGGTAAG